>WBMZ01011613.1:0-85506 GCA_013400975.1 Atrichornis clamosus | reverse complement strand
CCGCCCGCCCGCCGCGCTGAGCCCCCCGCCCGCCGCGCTGGGCCCCGGCCCGCTCCGTCCCCGCCGCCATGGGCGCGCTGTTCCGCGGCGAGCCCGTGTGCCTGGCGCAGCTCTTCCTGCAGAGCGGCTCGGCCTACGAGTGCCTCAGTGAGGTGGGCGAGCGCGGCCTGGCCGAGTTCCGAGACGTGAGTACCGGCGGGGCTCTCAGGGACAACGCGGGAGGTACAGGGACCCTGAGGGGGCCCGGCGTGGGGGCCGAGTCGGGCCCGGGGGTCGCCGTCGGGAAGGTGTGGGTTTCGCCCCGATGGGGCGATGTAAACTGCTTGCACTCCCATCTTCCCCCGACTCCTGCACGCAGGTGTATGGCCCGGCCTTGTGTGGCATTCGCCTTAAAGCAGGGATCGTCGTTAGGATTGGAAGGGATCTCTGGAGATCATGCAGTCCACCCCTCTGCCAAGGCGGGGTCACCCCTGCGGGTGACACAGCAGCACGTCCAGGTGGATGGGATGAGTGATGGGAAGTCAGTGTGGAGCCCCGGTCTCCCCTGCATTCTCGGGAGGAATGCTATGGGGTGGCTGTAGCTTGCCTTTCTCACAGAATCAGCTTAAACTTGGGGTTATTTGCAGCAGGATCCCATGGGAGAACAGCTGACCCATCTGTAGCTAGACTGCCTTCAGCCTGAGTGTGTGTGTGCACAGCTACTTGGTACATCTACCCCCCTGACAGACTGATAGAAACAGCTGCTCTGTAGGTTTATTTATCACAGAGGCCTGGTCCTGGTGGGGCAATTCACCTTGGAGGAAACTACCTGCCTGCTTGACTAATATAAAGTTGGGTTGGGCAATAATTAGCCTTGTGCCTGCGCTGTCTCATCATAATTATATGATCTTCGCTTGCTGACTGAGACTTTGGAATTTCTTCCAAATATACATTAGAAAGGTAGCTTGCAAACTCTTTGCAGGGAAAGCTGGGAAAAATTAAATTGACAGCTAGTTAGTAAATATGGAAGGGAGGAGGAGGCAGATCTGTAAGAATTATTACATGAACATATGTTTAACATTTTGATGTCATTCTAGTTACCTGACACACCATTTATTGTAGAAATAACTCATTAGTGGTTCTGATTTAGTAGCTGCATAAGTAGTCAGAGATGTTGCACGCTCGTGGTGTGGGGATGTATGTAAAAAGATTATTTCAAAACTTAACATTTCAAATGTATTCTATGGAAATCCATCACAACAAACTTGACTGTAGAAAGGTTTGTTAATTTGAAGTTGTTAAGCAATATTTTAAAACTAGAAATAAGATTAGGAAGGATTCTCCAGTAGATCATGTTGTTTTGTTTGAGTAAAACTAACCATCGACATGCATAATTCTTTAATAAAACCAACTCTGCTATTTGAAGACTTCTAAATCTTTTTAGGTTTTTGTGCCTTCTCAGCTGAAAAGCACTTAGAGCACACAGAGTTCATGCAAATTTTCTCCAGGAAGTCACAGGAATAGCTGTGGTTTTTTACGGTTGCTTACTGTTTCAAATCCCTAACAAGCATTTTCTCCTTCTTCTTCAGCTTAACCCAAATGTAAGCGTATTTCAGAGAAAATATGTGAATGAAGTGAAGAAATGTGAAGAGATGGAAAGAATACTTGGTGAGCTTTATTTTCACGTCTGCCCTTTTTCACCTTGGCGTTACTAGAGTGGCATTACAATGAAGGTTTGAGCTACAGGGTTTTTTTCATCTTCCCAGTTTTGTGTGATCTGACTGCTGTAGGATCATATAAAATTCTCATGGGTATGAAAAAATACACATCCATACACTCATGCATAGAATCTTCATGTAGATTTTTTGAGCTGGAGATGACTTGACTCCAGTAGTGAATTGGGTCAGAACATACAAATATATTCAATAATTTGTCTTTATACGCTGCATCAGTTTTGAGTGTATCACAGGGATCTTTAAGATCACCTAATCAACCTGTAGCTCAAGCAGGGTCAGCCAGAGCAGGTTGTCTGGGACTGTGTCTGGTGGGATTTTGAACATGGAGTCTCCACAGCTTCTCTGGGCAGCTTATTCTGGTGTTTTATCCCTGACCTCTCTTGGTTTTGTGAGCTGTGAAACTTACCCTAAATATGGATTTGGGGTTTTTTTTAAGCTCAGAGGTGAAGAACTGTTGCTGATCAATAGTTGAGGCCATTTCAGTATTGACTGCTTGAAACTCTTCTAGGAAAACAGAAGCTTTACTGTGGATATTTCCTTGACTGTAAGATAACTCCCTGTTCTTTCATGTTGTGCAATTCAATACTGTTGATTTTCCAAGCACCCTCAAAAATACCTCAAGTTATTAGTAATTGTGTTCTCGTGGTAGTTAATGAATAGAGAAGTGTATGCAGAGGATTACAGCCAAGATGCAGATTTCTTCAGTGTATCCTGAGGAAAAGTTAGAATCGAAGGATTCCTTTTATTGGAATCTCTCATCAGAGGCATGTGCTGGTCATGCCACACCATCCCAACAGCTATTTTGGCAATCTCCCTGCGCAGTGTGAGTTGCATTTGTTGTCAAGGTTGCTTAAGCTGCTTTTGTTTGAACACTTTTTATTCCAAACATGGGTCAATGAGCAGAATGTCTGTTTCAGGCAGAAAGTGACACAGTTTCTTGATTAGCAGAAAGTGGTATCGTGCAGCAACAAAGAGGTTCTGTGAAATGTTAAAAGCTTCTTAGAAAATATTTGTTGGGAAATTTCAGTCAGAAAACTCTGAAGTTGGCTTACTTCTGCAAACTTCCAAGGCAGGAATAGCCTGTGTGTTTTATCCCTACCACTCTTCAAGTTCTTCTTTTTTTGAAGACTTCTGTGTGTGCATTGTTGGTAAAATGAATGAATAAAACAGCCAGGGCCTGATGCTGCTGTGTGATCAGCACCATCAAGAACAGCTAACAGGAGCAGAAGGTCAGCTATGCAGCACTCTAGGAAAGTGTGAGGCAATGCAGTTTCCTTTCTGATTGTGTTTTTCTTCTCACTCCAGGGTATTTAGTACAAGAAATTAAAAAAGCGGATATTCCACTTCCTGAAGGAGATGTTGCTCCTCCTGCCCCCTTGCTGAAACACATTTTAGAAATCCAGGTAACTTCCATTGAACAGATGCCAAAGTCTTGGAACTTAGTTTCAAGCTTAATGACTTGCTATCTTATTATTTATGACTTAAGTTATCAGAGTGTGGCAGAGGGTGGCTGAAGCATTTGCTTTCCTTTTTGTCTGATTCCTTCCTGTGAGTGTTACCTCAAAGCCTGCCAGTGAGGTTTTGATACTAACACAAAATTCCTGTGTAAGGGTCAAAGCAAACTCAGGGAGTGTGCAGTCATCCGTTGTATTTTGATGGATTGGCTCATTACACTGTTCCAGGCAAATTATCTGTAGCTGCAGCCTCATTTATTACTTTGGGACTTACCTAAGACTCTTTGTGCATCTGAAATTTCCAGGTGTGTGGGAGTTTTACATGCCCAAGGCTGTGCAGGTGCTGGTCACACAGCAAAACGTGGTGCTGTTTTCTCTAAATGCTTTCTCTGCATGCTTTTTCTGGTGTTGCATTTGATGTAAAAGCTTGTAAAACACAGATATAATTTTGAATAACATTGTTGTGTTGTAATTCTATTAAAAGATTAAATGGGTATCTTCCACCCTGTGCTATCTGCAGTTCTAATTCCAGGTCTGCATTACTTAGACACTAATTAGGGGCAGAACAGCAGACTTAACAGATACCTGTGGAGGATCAAGTGTACTCAATATCAAGCAATCTTTGGCAGAGTGAGGGATAAAACCTATGGAGTTAATTAAGAAATTTTGAAATTTTGAAATTTGAAATTTTGAAACTCATATCATTGTGGCAAATTACTATGTGCTGAAAATTAATTCTGCTATTTTCCAAAATTATGTAACTGATTCTGTGTCTTTTTCTTCCTCTGTGTCTTAGGAACAGCTACAGAAACTGGAGACAGAATTGAGGGAAGTAACTAAAAACAAAGAAAAATTGAGGAAAAACCTGCTTGAACTGACAGAATACAAGTACATGCTACAGATCACACAGAATTTTGTCAGGAGAACACCTGAGGTACTGCTTGTGGGGTTTGACAGGGATTTTTGTTGCACATTTTTGTAGTTCAGTGCATGAGTTGGTGTCAGGCTTAGTAGCCCTGTCCATTGTTCATTATTGTTTGTGCCGGGCCGTGCTCATACACATGGCCAAAATGCAGCCCTGAATTTAGAGGAGCTTCTTGATTTTTCTGTTGAAATGTTCGAAAATGAAGGTGTAATTTTGTTATTTTGATGCATAAATTGTGCTAAGAAATTTACAGTGTAATTTTGCAGCACTGACTATAACTGCTAAGAGCAGTTCCTTTGAGATCCCAAAATCTGTTGCCTGAGTTGAACACCAAAAGGTGTTTTATGTTTTTAACTAAATAATATACTTAATTACCTTTTCTTCTTTAGAATAACAATGGAATAAATTTTTTTTTACTGAAAGCTCTGAATGATCTTTCTTTTTATTTGCTAGTATGAATCCCAATTACATGTAAATTATGAAGAATTTCCATCTGTGGAAACTGAGCCATTGGTGGATTTCAATCGTACCCACAGACTGAGTGCCTCGCTGGGGTGGGTATGACACGTGCTGTTTCAAAAGTGCTTCATGGGGGGCTGTAAATAATGGGTTGTTCTCTTAAAAGATGTCCTGCAGTGATTTCAGGTGTGCCAAACAGTTTTAGACAGGACAGGAGTCTGGCCTCAATGTACTTTTGTAACAAAACCAGATTGTTTGAAGAGATAAATGCCAAAAAAAGCTATCGCAAAGCTTCCATCAAAACAAGTACGTGTGTAAAGGAAAATCTCTAAATCAGTACTTCCTTCTACTGTTTAAACTCTTCCTATGGTAAGCACACAGTGTTTTAATCACCTGGCCGTGTCAGTTGTAAATGTAACATTAATTGTGTTGCCTTTGAAATGCTGAATGGATACTGCTGTCTGTGGCAGCCTTATGAGAGGGTGTGTTGCCAAGAAAATGTAAAAAACGTCACTATCACAGAAATAACTCTTTATAAAACAGGTAGGTGCAATTCTAGTTGTGTGCTCATGTCTGCAGTCTGTTTATTTTGCAAATAGAAATTTTATATACCAACTGGTATTTTCTATACCAGTTACTTCCTGTTCAGGGTGATGCCTCCTTCCCTAGCCACGGCAGATGTTAAATTATTATGACTGTGTGATCCTGAGTGATGATGCACTCTGAATTTCTTAATTTTTTTTCTTGTGGATTTTGTCTTATATTTCAAATTTTTCTTTTTCCATAGATTCATATCTGGGTTAGTTCACATAGCAAAAATTGAAGCATTTGAAAAAATGCTGTGGAGAGTCTGTAAAGGCTATCCCTTTCTCACATATGCAGAGTTGGATAAGGCTCTGGAAGATCCAGATACAGTGAGTAAACATTGTAATGATCAGTTTATTTTGTTTGTACTTTTCATACGATTTGGAAAAATTTTTGCTCAGGTCTTCCTGCAGTGAATGGAAATGATTTCCCAGTACCCTTCGAGGAAGAACAATTTAAAAGTATTCAAATATGTAAGACTTTAAAATTCGAGGTTATAGAAGTGGCAATGAATTTATCATGGTGCAGCTTAATGAGTGCAGAATTTTATTGTGGAATAGGAGTGACTTATGATTGGCCATCTTGATCAAAATACGTGGCATAAATGGCTGCTCTTGGATATTTATTAACTAGGTCTGTACAGTGCATTGCCTTTTAATAGCCATTTTACTTATTCATTCAGTAGAGTCAAGTACAGCTGGTTTTTTGTGACGTTTCTTCTCTGAACTTGTAAAATCACTTTTTGTAAATCAGTAATTATGACAGCCTAATCTGTCACTTTTTATTTGCTTGGATTCTAATTTGTTACTTTTTTTAGACTCCTTTCTTCCTAAAAATTCTGAGATAGTAAAATATAATCTCTCTTTGATTTACCCTGAAAACTTTTTCTGTTTTTCTCTTATAAAATGAGATATTGACACAGTTGAATTTTATTGTTTGATCTTCTCTAAAATGATGCAAAGTTAATGCTACTAACACAGCTTTTTCTAATTATTCAGATTTGTTATTTTGCTCTATAATAATACCAGAGTGGAGTTGCTGGTTAAAACAAACTTCATCAACTTTACTTTTTATGGTTTTTTAGGGTGAAACCACAAAGTGGGCTGTTTTTTTAGTGTCCTATTGGGGTGAACAAATTGGCCAAAAAGTTAAGAAGATTTGTGACTGGTAAGAAGTAAAACTAATAATTTCTTTATACCTGGGTTATTTTCTAGTTGGTTTTTTTTCCTGCAACCCTTTCCTGTAAGTGTTGATTTTTAGACAAGGTTTTTGAAGTTAAATTTGTTCCTCCCCTCGTTGCATCGACCTCTCTAATGACGCAGTGTACAAATCAGTACTTGAGTCGTTTTACCTGCAGTCTTTACTAAGTACAGGCAAAATACTGACTCTCAGTTGAGCCTGTTCCATGACTATCAAATGGTGTGTTGCAGATTTGACTGTGGCCAGGGGTTGGGTGATTTGTTTTGGTTGAGGTTGGTCATTTAACACAAACTGGTGTGTTCCTGCAGCTATCGCTGTCACGTGTACCCCTATCCAAACACCACCGAGGAGCGCCAGGCCGTTGTCGAAGGACTAAATGTTCGTATTCAGGATCTTGAAACTGTGAGTAAATAACAGATTTCCTTTTGCTGGGGCTGTTGCACCATAGGAAATCATTTGATGAATCACAGTGTTGAATACACGTTTCTAAAATACACACAGCTTTGGAGCCGAATATGACACTAAGTGTGTCCCTGGTCTCGTGTTGCACGTATCTGTTAAATCTCAGAGTACTTGGCATTGCCTTTTGTTCTCAGCAGTGGTTTGCTTGCCCTCCTAAAAACATGGCCCAGCACTAGACACATACAAGGTGCTCTTGCTGTGGTCAACACGACCACTGTCACATTTTCAGTAAAATCTTTGGTTTTTTCTTGGACAAAGGTGCTGAATAAAACTGAGGAATACTTACGCCAGGTCTTGTATAAAGCATCGGAATCCATTTATGCTTGGGTTATCCAAGTGAAGAAGATGAAAGCCATTTACCACGTTCTCAACCTGTGCAGTTTTGATGTCACAAATAAGTGTTTAATTGCTGAGGTTTGGTGTCCAGTGGCTGATCTCCAGAATTTGCGCCACGCATTGGAGGAAGGCTCAGTAAGTCAGCTGAATGCTCAGTGATGTTAAACCTTTTGTCTTGAACTAACTGTACATAGAAGGAAAGAAAATAATTATTAAAAATAGACTGAAAGTAGGCACAGGCAGTTCTGGGTCTCTGTATAAAACAGTTTTTTCATAAGCAGAGCCGTTATTTAGTTGTGTGTGGTGGGTTTTTTTTCTTGAATAACTTCTGTGTGGCACCTGAGTCCAGCTGGGCTCACAGTGCTGTTTGCAGTCATGCAGAAGGTGCCAGTTTCCTTGTGCTGGTTTTTGTTTTATGAGAGAGAATTTGTAATAACAAGTCTGTTTTATAATATTACATATGAAGTAAGAATTAGAATACTGTGCGTAATCAGTGTTTTTAGAGGAGACACAAAGGGATAAATGTTAAACTTGGGTCTTAATTTAGTGGTATTTCGGGATCAGTGAAACTGCTGATAGAGCAAATGTTTTCACTTTGATAAGATTAATGGAGATTTTATACAAATACATCTTCTGTCTGTAATTAGAGGAAGAGTGGAGCTACAATTTCCTCATTCATGAATACCATCCCAACAACACAACCTCCTCCAACTTTGATACGTACCAATAAATTCACCTCAGGGTTCCAGAACATTGTTGATGCTTATGGAGTTGGAAGCTATGGGGAAGTTAATCCAGGTTGGTCCTTCTGAGAGCTGAAACGTGAGCTGTGCTGTCATTACTGCCTGCCTTAATACCTTGCTGAATTGGACACTGGCAAAGGCTGAAGGGTGACAACTATACTGTTCGTTAGTAGCTGTTTTAAAATTTCAGTAGCTCATCAAAAGCACAGACAATGCTCCAAACAGCAAGATAGTTTTGCTGAGTTATTTTAGCATTAAAGATACAGGTAATAGCTCTGTAATATTTCTTTCGTATGTTTTACTTTGGGTAAGGTAAGATATTTAGGGGGAAAAAAAAAGAAAATTTTTGTAATGGCTGTTGGTCTTACTGAAGCGTGGAGCTCATCACTTGAAAAATTCAGCTTTTTTTATAGTCCAGTTTAATATATACTTGTAGCTATGGTGCCTGTGTCTGCACAGGATAATGTACAGACCTGAAATACCCACAAAGGAAGAACTGTTTGGTTGGGTTTTATTTCCTGGGCTCGTGTTATCCTCAGAATTGTCAGCTAGTGCTGAACTGTGAAGTTGTCGTTGCTAACAGATACACAATAAACAAACTTTAAACTGAGATAAAATTACAGTATGGGGAAAAAGTTCTGTTAGTAGGGGGTGAAATGCTTTTCAAAAGCTTTCTGTTAGTAGGGGGTGAAATGCTTTTTTAAAGCTAGAAACATTGAGAGATTTAAGTATTGAATTGCTTGGGGATAATGCAGACAGAACATCACCTGTTGTGCTGTGCCTGAAATGTGTTGTGTTGCCTTTTCAGCTCTCTACACCATCATCACTTTCCCCTTCTTGTTTGCGGTTATGTTTGGAGACTTTGGGCACGGTCTGCTGATGTTCATATTTGCACTCCTGACAATACTGTATGAAAACCACCCTAGGTTAAAAAGAGCACAAGATGAGGTAAAAGGAATTATAAATTATTTACTTCCCAGTTGCTTAAAAGTACTATTTTTTGCATATGTATTAAGGTGGGTTTTTTCCATTGTTTTAGGATTTTCTGTGTTTAAAGCCCCATATTCCTTGAGATGAATGTAAATATTTTAAACTATTCACTTTTTGTGAAAGAGCAGAAATAATCAAGTTGTAATGAAAGACTGACAAAAATTAATTGATACTTTTGAGTTTGTCTTTTCTTCTGCTAGGGCTGTACTCAGTGATGTGTTTTACAGAATGTGCTTACAGTGATGGTATGAGGAGAAAATGATTTTTCAAACTCCATCTTTTATTGTTTCTAAAAAGAGTTGCAGTTTCAAATTTATTAAATTCCATTTTAGCCAATTTTTAATCATATGGGTTGGAATGCACAAACACCTGAGTCTTTCATTAGAATTATGTTTATTTAAGAACGGCTGCAAATGTGTAATTTCTTGTAAAGTACTCCCAAGAAGGAAATGGCTTAAAAAGACTGTTTGTTATTGTAATGATGCCAATGAGAAAAGTCTCAGCGTGTGTCGTAGGAGCTCATATTCCTTAATGACTGTTCAGAAAAAAATTTTAGTTTTTAGAAATCTGTGTGTGTCCAAAAATGTGTTTCTTTTAGAAATGTCTAGGTAGCCAACCATTGCTCACATAGCAGATGATACTCTCAATTTTTTCTTTTTTTCCTAATACTTACAGATACTGAAAATGTTATTTGAAGGCCGATATGTGATATTGCTAATGGGACTGTTTTCTATATACACTGGATTGATCTATAATGACTGCTTTTCAAAGTCAATAAATATATTTGGATCTGGATGGAATGTTTCAGCAATGTTTGAACAGAAGGTTTGGCGGTGAGTAGCATGTTTGCTATACCATTAAACCAGAGATGTATTTCCTGCAGCAGTTTAACCCTTTTGCTCACATGTTTTAACTATCTTTGTCTTCATTTTATTTATTTTCCAGGGACGTGTATATATGTATATATATATATGTATCAGATTTTGAGAGGAATAGAAAACACAGGTCTAGTTTTGCAGGAATTTGTCCTAGGTCATGCATCTGGAATGAATAGCTAAGCAGCATTAGCATCTACTATAAATAAATTAGCAATTAATGAAGTAAATTAATTACCTGGCAATCATTAGTCTCTGCACAGCTTTTCTTGATAGCAGAAAAAAAAAAAAAGAAAAATCCATGTGAATTGTCAAATCTACTTTTTCTCATAGCGGGATAACCTCATTGATTTGAGGTGTCGTGGCCCTTTGGTATTTAAATGTTCACAGCTTGCATCTCATGGTGCCTCACAAAACAGGAAGTGGCTTAAAATAATCAAGACCACTGGCTTTGGTTAAAATGTGAACGGGTTGTGTGCACTGTGGTAATTAAAAACTATCTGAAAATAAAGTAGAAACTTACTAAATGCAAAAGGGAAAAAAGGTAGCAATTATTCTTTGGGTATTTGTTAGTGCATTTTATACAAAAGCAAATTGTGAATTTTTAAAATAAAACTTTCTAGGAGAATGTGGAATAAAATCCATACATTTTCTTTGAAAGATAGTGTGAATTAAGCCCAAATTGTGAGGTTCTAGTTGGTTTTTGTACTATTGTTTGTATTAGTCAGGACCTTTGTGCTTAAAAATCCTTTTATTCTTTGAAAGTGTGTGAGTGGGTGAGTCAGGTAAAGGAAAGCAGGAGCAGTGTCCTGAAGAACTGAAAGTATATGTTGTCACTATGTTTAAACAGGGTCAGATCTGAGTGTGTTTTTATTTCACTGCAGCCCTGAGGATCTGAAGTCTAATCAATATTTAGCACTGGATCCAAATGTTTCTGGTGTGTACAATGGAGCTTATCCCTTTGGAATTGATCCGGTTAGTTTTGTTCTTTTTAGTTACCCATACCTACTTCTGATGTTCAGTCATTTGTACATTAGATTTTGGTATAAGTAAGAGAAATCTTACTGTGAGAAAAGTACATTTCTTTTTGCACTCTCCATTCAACAAGACCTTATCTTCTTACAAGTCAAAGATTGAACTATTTTCACAAAACTCAAATTTCAGTTGTGATTCCCATTTGATGTAGAATTCTTGTCTCCAACAGAAAAAGGATACTGGTTTATTCCTTCTGTTATGGTGTTCTTTAATGCTGATTTGTTTTTTTCTTCTTCAGATATGGAATTTGGCAAGCAACCGTCTCACTTTCTTAAATTCTTTCAAAATGAAAATGTCTGTGATCTTTGGAGTGACTCACATGACGTTTGGAGTTGTATTGGGGCTGTTTAACCACTTGTAAGTACAAGAAGTTAAAACAATATTAACATTGTATTTTTGGTCAAGTCTTGAATTATAACAGTTAATGTGGTAAGAGAAATTGGAATTATTTTTGAAAGCAAGATAATAGTAATTGGGAAAACTTCTTAAAAAAAGACAATACTGGAGAAGTCTTCCTTCACATAAGATGATGGTTCAGTATTATGCTAAAAAATATGAAGACGTAAATGAATACAAGACTTGATTTCACTTGTTGGTAAATAAAGATACTTGCCTCTTACAGTCTTTTTTTCTGTTGAAATACCTGATTAAAATTTCACTGAATAAAACCAAATCCATTCTGTATTGTAGTATCAGTCTGGCTGTTTAAAAGTGCTTTGTTGTATTGAAATCATATTTGGGCCCTGTTGATCTTTCTTTGTGAAACTTTAATTTTTCCCCCCATTTTTACCTTTTAGGCATTTCAAGAAGACGTATAATATTTACTTGGTTTTTCTTCCTGAACTTTTATTCATGTTGTGCATCTTTGGCTACCTTGTCTTTATGATCTTCTTTAAATGGTTGGCGTACTCTGCAGAGGACTCGACATCTGCTCCCAGTATTCTGATTCAATTTATTAACATGTTCCTGTTCCCTGGTGCTGAAACACAGGTCTTCTACAGTGGCCAGGTGAGCAGTGTTCTTCCAAGCTTTTGGAGGTCCTCTGTTCCCTCCCTATGCAGATAATACTTTAAAGGAAAAGGGGATGGCTTTTCCTGCTTTGGATTTTGGGATCTAATCTATTTTTTTCCTCTCCCCCAAACAGGTTCCTGTGCAGAGGTTTTTACTTAGTGTTGCTTTTCTTTGTGTGCCTGTTATGCTTCTTGGAAAACCACTTTATTTATATTGGTTGCACAGCGGAGGCCGAGGCATAAGAATGTACAGGGTAGGTACTGAAAGACTCCTAAATGTCCCCTCTTTCAGTTTGAACCCCTTGCTTCTTGTCCTGTCACTGCAGTTCCTGCTCAATTTGGATAGTTTTTGAACTACATAATACTACCTTGTTCCCCTAAATCTTTTTCCCTTTGCTGCAACTACTTTAAGTAAATAAAAAAGATAACAGTGGCAGCCTGCTTGAAGAGACAATACATTTCCATTTTGTAGAGTGGCTACAAGCTCATCCGAAAAGAAAGTGAAGAAGAACTTTGTCTCCTGTCATGTCATGATGTCGAGGAAGGCAGCAATCATTCAGACAGCGGGCACAGAGAGGGGGATGCAGAGGAGGTAATGTTTTCACTTAATCCCTAGTTTGTATGTCCTTAAAAGCAAATTAGAAGTGGGAAAACAATAGATAACCCGTACACTGCATGCCCAGAAGTTGTGAAGAAAATCAGCTGAGCCTTTACAAAGACCTTGATGCCCAAATGCAGTTTACTTAAATTTATTTGTTGCTATTTTATCATTATTCCCTGGTATTTTCAGACTGTTACAGTAAACCACAACCTATCCATAGCAGAGAACAGGAAGAGTGCTTTATTTGCAATTAAGACTCTGCATCTAAGAGTACAGGTTTCCCTAAACTGAAGAGTGGGATAAAAATCCTGAGTTTTGTCTGGTTTTATGGATTCTTAAACTTAAGGCAAGGTGATGACTGCCCAGCTTCCTGTTAATTAATCTTGGCTGTTCATCTGGACAAAAGTCTTTCTGTGTCTGCAAATTATATCTTGTGATGAGGATTATTGCTAATGGGGGTTGGGAGACATGGACACTGCTGCTGCTGTTTAGTTTGGGCAAATTTTTAAAGGTCTGGGCAGATTCTACTGATTTCATGTGAATTAAAAGACAAAAAATTGCTTCAGCTTCCTATTATGCAGAATATGTATAGGTCTTGCTTCACTGGGGTAGTAGACCCTTGCTTCTTATGTATAGAAAATACAAGAATTATTTGCTTAAATAAAATGTATTCTACAAAGTAAGTGTTGAAATTTTCAATAATAATAGTCTTGAAACTGTTAGCAGCAGGTATTTATATTTAGAACTTGGAGTATTAATGTAGTTGTTTTTCTATCAGTAGTATTACTAATAATTAACCACGCTTTTAAAGATGAAAAAATTAACATTGTAAACTTAGAACCTCAATAGAATGGAAATTAGAACTGTGGCTGGTTATAGTATTTAGAGTTTTCAACTATTAGATCATATTCTTTGTGGAAAACATAAGTTGCCTTCATTTTTATCTGTCAAGAAAGTGGAAACTGTGGAAACTAAGTGGAAAAGTGTAACATCTCATTTTTTAAAGTGGTGTCTCTGTAATAAGGATCTTACACATAACATGAAATCAATGTGTTACCCTTCAATGGAATTTTTCTTCCATGTAATTAAGACTTCTAGATGAATGTTTTTGTTCTATCGTGTTTTGTTCTCTATGTTATTTGAACTGATACAAGTGTATTTGTATCTTTTAGCTGAATTTTGCAGATGTTTTTATGAATCAGGCAATTCATACCATTGAATACTGTCTGGGATGCATTTCTAACACAGCCTCGTATCTGAGACTCTGGGCATTAAGTCTTGCTCATGCACGTAAGTGGGGGTGGGTTTTTTGATATTTTGGGGGTTTTTTCCCACATCTGTCTTTATTTTTAATGCCTTTAGAGGGAGACTGGCCTGTTCAAGTGACACTATTATGAAATAAACTTTTTCTTAATTAAAAAAAAAATCCCTATTGAAACTAATCATGGAAGCTTCCAAATGAAGCTTCCATATGGAAGCTTCCAAACAAAAATTGTGACTTTATGTAAAATACTGTTCTTAGTAGATCTGGTTTTGACACTGAGATGTATCTTTATACTTTTGAGAGGATGGGGGCAACTATCTGGAGTGGGGGATTGCTTATAGTTCCCATGTTCAGCAGATCCTGTAATACTGCTTAAACCAGAATGAACGGGTCTGAGTGGCTCAGGGGGTGAATGCACTCAGTATCAGCATTAATTATGAAAACTCTTTGGTTTTTATTAGAGTTATCAGAAGTTCTGTGGCAGATGGTGATGAGAGTGGGTCTCCGTGTGGATACGAAGTACGGTGTCTTGCTGCTGGTCCCTGTTCTGGCATTCTTTGCTGTGCTGACAGTTTTTATTCTGTTGGTCATGGAGGGGCTTTCTGCTTTTCTCCATGCTATACGACTTCACTGGTAAGTTCATTTTTTTAATTTATACAACTTCAGCATATACTGGCTTGTTTAAGAGGAGTTTTTATGTCAAAATTTTAGGTGTCTTATTAAAAAAGAAAAGTGTAAAATTCAACGGCCTCATTGCTACTGTAATGGATTTATTTAATCATATTAAATAAATAGCTTGTTAGTTCAGTAGATTCAAATATTACATTGGCTTATGATACATTTTAACTTCAACCACATTCACAAAATAAAATACTCTTGTCGTATTGCAGCTTTTCATAACGTAGAATATTAGTAACTTGAATAAGTATTTTTAATTTCAGTCTGGTTATCTCACTGTATGGTTTCAGACTAGTAATTTATTTGGTTCAGTAGAATGTGTGGGGCTGCCAACCCTTAAGTATTTTAATCCTTTCTTGGTCTTCGTATCACAAGCTCTGCACACTGGAGTGAATTCAGAGCATGTTTAGTTTGAAACCTGATGAAATTTACAGTTTAAAAAGGGGCATACAGCGTGCAAAGCCAGGAGGCAGAGCTCTGTGCATGACAGGATTGTCCTTATATTGTACGTCTGCAAAACAATGAACTGCAACTAACTCAAAAACAAACTAGTAAGCCAGAAGTCAGAAATGAGCCATTACAGCCCAGTTTAGTGCTTGTGAATCTCCTGAGAAACATGAAGTAAGCCTGGGACTGCCATGGGAAGGTTAAATAGCTGCACAGAAAACAAGTGAGAGGATTAGAGTTGGTTTTGTTCAGCCTCTTGTGTTGCACAGTTCTGTCCCTTGACAACTCATTTAGTTTTAATGTACAGAATCTGTTTTTTTGTCTCGTTTCAGGGTGGAATTTCAGAACAAGTTCTACTCCGGTGGAGGATACAAGTTTACGCCTTTCTCTTTTAAGCACATTTCTTTACATTTTAATAAAGATGGTGCATTATAGTTTGGCTGCTCTCAGCAGAAATGTTTTGGAATTGTCTGCAAATAATTGGATCTTGCCTCTGAATGGTTTCTTGTGGAACAAAGTGGTTTTCACTGATTGCCTTATAATGCAGCCAAATAATTCTGTAAAACATACCTCCCATAGAAAGACATAGCAGATTTGGAGCATCTTGTAAAATAGATATAAAATGTACATTTTTCTTGATAAACTAATACTGTAAATTAATTTTATTCTTTAAAAGGTTGTTACTGCTTGTCCTGAAATCCATGTAGGCATTTTTCTTTTGAGTTTGTTTATTTTCTTGAATGGTTACTTTTAAGTTATCTGAAAGACTTTTCATCATATTAAACATTCATTACTAATCACATCCATAACTCAGCTGCATCTTGTGCACTTTGGGAACCATTCAACAATGCAATAGAAGCAACGTATGTTTTCAGTGTGTATTCCAGGATGATTATGAAGTGTAAATTTATACACACCAATGCAACATGCTCTTTTTTGGCCATATTTAAAATTGCACTGGAACTGGTATCTGTTCATTCTGAGTTCTGCCCAGAGTTACTACTTTAAGCTTTTGGAAGCCACACTGATATTTATATTTATATTTAATGTTATGGAAGAAGGAAGGATTAGAAGCATTGCTTCTCTTTTTTTCTCCTGTAGTGAGGAATAACTTTTGCACGGGGAATAACGAATTGGCCTCGATCCCTGTTTCTGTTTGGCTGTAAGGACACACAGACAGTGGTACCTGATGTAGAACCTAATTTATACCTAATGGGTGGAAAGGGTTAGTTTTATATTATTTTTGTATCAGTGTGAAAATGGGGATATTGCCATGCTGTTTTAACACCGGTGCCATACGAACCGCACAAGTTAAATTTTGCACTTGTTTCATACGAATTCCCAATAAAGCCTCGTTTGCGCTGTGCCGAGCTGGCCCTGTGTTTGTCCGTAGCCCTTTCCGCGCCCCAGGCGCAGCGGAGCGGGGCGAGCGGCCGTGAGGGACGGCGGGTGCCGAAGGGAGCGAGCGGCCGTGAGGGGCGGCGGGTGCCCGGGGGAGCGAGCGGCCGTGAGGGGCGGCCGGTGCCGAGGAGAACGAGCGGCCGTGAGGGGCTGCCGGTGCTGGGGAGCGAGCGCCCGTGAGGGCGGCGGGTGACGAGGGGAACCGGCGCTCGTGAGGGGCGGCCGGTGCCGAGGGGAAAGAGCGCCCGTGAGGGGCGGTGCCGCTGGGCAGGAACGCGGCCTCTCGAGGCACCTCCTGAGGCGGGCGCGGAGCGTCTCGAAGCGAGTACAAGGCGGACAGCGGCTGTCGCTCCTCCCCGCCCCGTTGCCGTGGCCACCGGGAGGCGTCGGGTTGGTTGCCGCCATGAGCCTGGACGACGTGCGGGTGCTGTGGCTGCGGGACCGAGCGCTCGCCCTGCTGGGTCTGAGCGACCCGGCGCCTTTCGAGGAGCTGCTGAGCCGCGGCGAGGAGGCGCGGGCCGTGCTGCGCTTCTTCGGCCTTAGCGCCGAGGGCAGCGAGGATGCGAGCGGGGTGGGCACGGCGCTGCTGCTGCTGCGGGCCGAGCGGCGCGGCCGGGACGGTGAGGAGGCGGTGGGACAGGGCCCCGCTGCCCCGCTGAGCGCTCCCTGGGCACCGCCTGGCCCCGGGCCCCAGCTCCCTGTTTCCCCCTCCCTCCAGCCCCTCTTTGTCGCATCTGCTGAGATGTAGCCCCATGACTCCTGTCCTTACTCTTTTTCTTGCCTCTTCTTCCCTTGGGCTGTGTCCTCCTGAACCCCTTCTATCCCATGCATTTCTAGAATTTTGTCCCGTGTGTTTGTGCTTTGGTGGGATTTGCATCATCCCTCTGAAAAGTGTTTTATCATGCTTTCCTCCCATTTTATGTTTGGGCAGATGCAGGTGACAAGAATGAGTTTGCAGAGGAGCAGCTGGGGAAAGGCTCTGTGCCTGAGTGGGTGGCTGGAGCAGCCTCCTGTGTGGCACTGGAGGGATGTCGGTGGTTTGAGTAGCCAAAGCAGGGTCTTTGCAGGTCATACTGCCCCGGGAGCTGAACACAACCAGCTGATGTGGCTCTCTTAAGCAGATCCTTCAGAATCTGTAGCATCAGCAGCTTTTTGTCCCAGGAGAGCAGATCTTTGTGGATAGTGTCCTGAGCAGTGTGGCTGATTAGTGTTTTCCCAAGAGCTTCTGCTTCAGGATGCTCCAGTGGAAAGAAAGTTGTCTCAGTTTGGCTTTTTCATGTTTTCCAAACAGAAGGAAAAGAAACTGTCAGGGATGAACAAAACCAACCCACAAACACAGATCTTCGTCTGTGACATCTTTTACCGGCTTTATAATTTCAAATTTGTAGAGATTAATTTTATTAAAATAAATAGAACTAATATGTTCCCTGTTGTAGGAATGAAGTAATTTATCTCCTCTTAAGAGTTGCAATCTCTCCTCTTTATTCTGATATAGTTATTTTAGGATAAAAGTGGTGATCCTGTAAAGAGTGAAGATAGCTCCAGTACTTTAATCACAGTATTGTAGAGAAGTCTTTCACAAAAAAAAAGAAAAAGAAAGAAAAATGAATAGAAAGTGTGTCAGAGTGAGTGCACAACAAAACTCCTTTTTGTTTGCCTTTCCTTTTACAAAGTGGTTTCATCCTGATACATATTAACCCACTTATTTTGTCATAAAAGATCACTTGTGTTGGAAAATTCTGGTAAGAATATTCTAAATGAAGACCAATTTCCTGTGGAGCATGGTACAGTCACTTGCTTACTTGGATTCAGTTCTTCAGCAATAATGCTGTCCTAGGGAGAAATGTACAATTAACACTAAATGTAGGTAGCTGATTGTTGAAAGGTGATGCTGGAGATGGAAGAAAATATTCAGTCACTTAGTTTGAGAGGAAAATTGTACAGATCCATCTTATATGCAAGGATAATGTTCTTTAATTGATTTCTCCTGTGTTGTTCTTTCTTAGGCAAGACATCCCCTCTGCAATCTGCAGACAAGGAAAGTGCATCAGGTGTCTCTAGTGGGACTGAGGTGAGTAAACCAGAGCAAAGACTTACACCTGACAGCACAGAACACACCCCACAGGTACATCTGTTGTATTTCCCTCTGTCCTTTGGTGGGTGTAGATGTTTCAGTAAAACTGGTAGGCAAATTAAGGAGGTTCAGTGCAGAGCAAGGCCTGCAGTCGTATGTCCTTTTTATTTTCTGTTTCAGCTACAAGAGGAAGTTGATAAAGTGTGTTTCTCTGTGGCCTTTAATGAAATTCCTGAAGAGTTTGTGTCAGATTCTACTGTGTATTTTCTGAGAGACACCAAAGGTATGTGCCCTGAAGAACTGCAGCCTCAGTGTTTTCAGTTTGGCATTGAACAACACTTGCCATTGGGAAGATGTGATAGTAACTGGGATTCAGGATACTGCACATCCAACTTATTTAACTGGATAGGAATAAACTCAGAATAGAGCCAGGAATCAGGAATGTTTGGTCATTTAGTGGCAGTTCTGTGCAATATTTCCTGATCTGTCTGTAGTATAAGAGTTCAAATCAAGGCCACTGTTTTGAACAGAAAACCAGTTTCTATCAGATGGGTTGTAAAGGCTTTGACCCAGGTGATGACACTGAAGTGTTTTTCTGCCCTTTCTGGAAAAGCATCTGCACTATTAAAAGCAGCACTAGTTTTGAACGTGACTTGCATCAAATCTACTAGTGTTTTATTGGAGTTTTAACTTATTATGGAAAGGACTTCATACTTTCTGTATCAAATAATTAGATTTATACTAATTGTTTGTATACTGTTTAGAAAGAGTTGCTGAACCTAAAGACCTGACTGAAGCTAATGAGATTCTCCCTCAAGTGATAAAGTCTGGTTTACTGACTGATGATACTCTCTTGATGCTGAAGCATGCCATCTCCCAGGTAAATGTGTTACAGCTTTTATATATGGAGTCTTGAGTGTTCTGAGGAGTGATTTGCCTATTTACTATTCTGCTGAGCATATAGACTATGTATAAGAAATATTAGTATTTAATAAGTGACCTTCATATGCCAAAATGGAGTTTCTGTTAATCTTTATTTGTTTTTTTGTTTCACAATTTTTTTCCCATATGAGAATCATTTAAGAGTGTGACACCAGACACCTTTATTTCTGTGCTCACAGACTTTCATAAAGGCATGCTGGAGCTATTCCCCTGCAGAACTTGAGGCAGAGAGAATGATGCTATGGAGGTGAAATGGAAAGAGACACACTTTAATTAAATTTTATAACAATATCCAGTACTTAAGTGGATTGCTAGTAAGCTGACTTATTTTTTTTTAACATGAACCATCTAATCTATGGCACCTGTTTGAATTCTAGGAGTTTTCACCAGCTCTTTCCCATGGTCAGCAGCAGACTGAGAAAGTTTCCTTTTATTCAGATAGTGAAAACACAGATTCTGAAGAAATGAATTTATCTGCGTCTGGACTTTCAGAAGAGAAAGGACAGCCTGGGGAATACTCTGATACTCTGATGAGGAATGAAACTTATCTGGCTATACAAGGTGAAAGTGAATGTTCTGCCTCTACCAGCACTATGGTGATCAGAGCACATGGCAGTGGAAGGAGGTTCACCTAGGAGTGGCTTTATGTAGAATTACAAATACTGTTAGTGGGGAAGCTCTAGATCTGATTAAAGCTTCTCTGTGCTGATACCAGAAGTACTTTTCCTGCCCTGAAGCATAGCAGGGCAGCATGGAGAAATGGATGAAATCAGTGATAAGTCTTCCAAACAGTCTGGAGTAAGAATAGGAGAGGGGGTAGACAAGTCTCATCACTTCAGGGGACTCAGGCCGTAGCCTCAGACCATACCTGTAATACTTTCACGTATTGTTTAATATCCTTTCTCTGACAGGGACTGCTGTCATGAAGCAGAGCATAGTGACCTACAACAGGCAGATTGATAATCTTCAGTAAAGCCCTGTTCCTAATTTTTAATAGTTAGAGATTGGGTTTAGGCTTGAAAACTGAGAGCTTTTCATGTGTTTCTAGGAATATATATTTGTTTGCACTGTATTAACTGTCAAAAAACTGAATGTATTTTACCCTAGTCTCAGATAGGCAGAGCAGGCAGGATGTTACCTGTCCTCAGGTAGCCAACAAGAGGGAATGCAGAAGACATTCCAGTGATGCTACATTACCAGTGCTGTTCATTCTTATGTGCATTTTCTTCCAATAGGAGATATTAAGCTGGAGATGCCAACTATAAATCTAGATGGAGAAGTGACTGTTCTTGCCACTGTTCCAGAAGTGGTTCAATCTCTGAAAAGTTGTGCAATGACCTGGCAGAAATTAATATCTGGTGTTCTGGAGGAACAACTGGAAAAGGTTCCACAGGTAATGTTGTCTTTAACACCAAGATGCTTTCACTCCTGAAGACTTGGCTTTATTTCCCCACAAAAATTGTGTTAATTTGCAATTCCTCTCACGTTTGATTGTTGGAAAACCATTTACTGATTCTTGAAAAGTAGAACAAAAGTAGTAAGGAACTTTGTGGCTCTGGGAAGTAGAATATAAATAGAATATAAAGTAGGTCACTGCTGATCATACTCACACAGGATAACTGTGGAAAACCAAGGGACCTTTGTTATCTGCACTCTTCTAAAGAACCATGAAATACTAAAAGCTGCAGTGAGTAATTTATTTTTAAGTAGACAACTACATTTTTGCTTGAAAAAAGTAATCCCAAACAGAAGAAAAAATACTTATTTTCAGGTACTGGTTCTGCAAACACCATGACTAACACCATTAAACATACTGAGGGATTTTATGTCTGTAAAGTTACCTGTGCATAAGCCATAAGCTCAGGGATATATTCCCCATGAGCAGTTCCCTTCAGTGTGTGTAAAACTCTTTATTTCAGGGATCTCCTTCTGTTTGTCTCTTTGCATGGTTGAATCATATCAGGTTTCTCTCAGCATAAAGTATATTGAAAAGTAGGAACAAATATAATCCTGGTTATAAGTTTTCACTCTTGCATAATGGTAATTTAGATTTTTTTATTTGATTGCATGTTACTTGTAGGGTAATGGTCCACTTGCAGAGGTTGACCTCTGGCGTGAAAGAAATGCTGTTTTAAGTGTTCTTACTGAACAAACAAAGTTTCCAGAGGTGCAAAAAGTCTTGGAAATATTAGAGGAAGCTGAATCTGAGTGTATTGGAGACTTACAGATAGTCTTAAGTGACCTCAAAAAACATCACATGGAAGCTGAAGATAATGTTAAGTTTCTGTCAACTCTTGAACGCCACTTGAAGGTACCTGTCCTTGAGAGAACTTGGTGAAGTTTGGACTATAGTTACCCAAGTTTGGTTTCTCTGTTGATGTCGTCACCTCTTGTTTATTTTTTAATTTTCTATCAGCAATAAAGATATACTCTAGATTAACAAATTATATTTAATTTAAAAGAAGACTTGCATATCTTGTTTGAGTTACTGCAGTTCTAATATTTGAAAGCCCAGAGCTGTGAACACTTGTTTTATAAATCAAACCTTGGGAGAATTTGATGGTGTAGCTGAATTGGGGTAAACAAAGAAAACAAAGATTTCTCTGCTCCATTTTTTGAGGTAGTTTCTACCACAAATTACAGCTGATGTATCAAAGTTTAAATTTTATTTAAGATCTTCAAAACATCCAAGTAAAGAGTTGAGTCAAAACCAGTCTGGGGACAGCTTTTGCGGAAAAAGGAATATTGAGACAGGATCTAAAATAATTTGGAGCAAAAGATGCAGATTTGCACATCCTTAACCATGTGTGTTATTTAGGCACCAGGGTGTCTCCTTGACTAGGTTATTTCTTTAATAATGTCACAGACGTTCCTCACTTCAGGTATCCACAGAATAAATGTTAGTTTATTGAATATGAATTCGTATATTTTCTTGACATCTTATTCACAATATGCATTTCGTAGAACTTAACATGTGGCACTGGGGCTGATGTCTTCCACACAATTCCTTCACTGCTGAATGCCCTGAGACTGGTGTGGATCATGTCCCGACACTACAACAAGGATGAACGGATGGTTCCCCTCTTGGAACGAATTGCGTGGGAAATTTCCACAAGAGTGTACAGAGTTGTGGATCTACACACACTGTTTAAGTAAGCGCTGCATTCCTGTTTAACTGGGCTGTATTTATTACTAGCTTTGCTTGTCTTACACAAAGTGCAGTAGATAATACTTCCACCAAATAGGTGTCAGCATTTTTCAACCATCTGAAGTTGTATTAGAAGGTCAATTAGAAGTCAATTTATTTTGTCATTTTCATAAATTACTAAATCAGCCCTGAAGAAATAGGTACGTGTCCTCTTTTGTATGGAAAGGACATAAAACAATAAACCAAATAGAAATATGTTAAAAAGTGGCATAAATATAAACAAAATCACTCCTGAAATAATATCTCCTGTCAAAATCACATTGAAAATAAGTTGTAAGTTTTGCCTACATCTGGTATAATTAGAAGCTGCTAAACCAGGGTATATTATTCCAGTTGAGATACAATTTTTTTATCTGTAATATTTCTATTTATAATATTTTAACTGTGTTGATTTGATTAACAGAGAAGATAGTGCTGCTGCAAAAATGAAAATAACAGAAGCCAAAAGCACTCTTGAACAATGGAAGAAATGTTATTTTACTACTTGTATCCAAGTTGAAGAATCAGGAAGTGAGCGATACTGGAAATTTGACCTGAAACGTTTATTTGAAAAAACAGATTATATGGCTTCAATCTGTCAAGATCTGCATGATATTTTTCAGGTAGTAATATATACAATAAATAAAGAGATTGTGTAATCATTGTTTTCTTCTGCAGAGGACATTATTTTGTGTTGGAGATGTTGACTTGTTAACAGCCTTTAGTTCTGTGAGTGGTTTTGTGTTTAAGACCTGAGCGGTGCCTTTTATTCCAACAAAACTGTGTTTAATTCCATCTCTCCGTCAGAGATGGAATAACTCTTCTCCAGGCACTGGTTGAGGAAAGATGCTACTGTGTAAATGTTATGAACAGAGAGGCTTGCAACAACTGTTTCACAGATTTGCAATTTTCATGGGTTGCCAGCTTAATGAGATGAGTTATATAAAATACCATTTGAGTATACTATTTTATAAAATTTGCCCATCTGTGAATCTGTGTATTAATTGCAGAATAGCATATGAATGGAGAGATGCTGTGTTTAGGCTACTTTAAGTCAGGGTAATTAGCAATATGGTCCATCAATAAACTGTGTGTGTAAAAACTGTAAGAAAAGTGGAATAAAAAGGACTAATACCTGAGTATTATCTGTTATAACAACTGAAGTGCTGGGTCTGTAGATTTTTTGCTGTGTTTTTTCCAGTGTCTTGTATTAAAAGATTTGAAATTTAAATCACAGCACAAATTGATCATTCTCTGAGTGGTTTATATTTTTTAAAGGAAAAATTCAAAAGAATAATGTGTTAAGTGGCAGAAAAAATATTAAAAAGAAAACTTTATGGTATGCTCTTCTGAATTAATAGGTCACTGAAGAGCTTTCCAATATATTTATTCCTGAACTGGTAACTGTGACAGCAAATCCAAAGCGTATTGAAGCACTACGGAGAGGAGTAAATGCCCTCACTATTTCTGTGAAAGGGCTGACATTTGACCCTTTTAGCATTGAAAATGCACATGACTGGATATTAGTTATGGAAGAATTTAGAGAAGATGTTTCAGTAAGTACCATATACTGTGAGTCCCAAAAAATAGTAAAAATATGCTTGATTGCTATTATTAAAAAGTATTTTCATTTTGCCTCCCTGTCTTGGTTTTTGGGATGAATTTCTAAGTGACAGGATTTCTTGGCTTTCTTGCTTTGTTTAGGTTATAGAGGAAAAAATCAAAAAATTTTTTGATGAATCTTTTAAGACCCTTCGATCAGCAGATGCTGCTTTTGACATGCTGTTAAAGTTCAAACACATCCAGATTCGTGAAACTGTTAATAAGCAGCTCATGATGAAGTTCAGTGATGTTTTGGACCAATACTGTAAAGAGGTATTTAATTTAGGGATTTCTTATGTAGTACATGAAGCTCTTTACCTAATGAAAATCATAAATCTCTGTATATGTCTAAATACCTTGCAGTATCATGACTGAAAACTTTAATAAATAAACATAATAATGGCTCAGATTTTTTTTGAGCTGATTGGAGAAATGGTCTGGTTAATTTGCTGAAGTAGTTGTGCACATCTGGTATGAGAGACACTACATGGGAACTGGAAAGTATTTGCTCTGAATGCACCAAGGCTTGTGGCTATTCCTGCACCTTGTTAACAGCAGCTCAACAGGAGATGTTCCTGAGAAAATGCATCTTTTATACCCTACAGCTTTCTTGTGATGGACAACAAGTTCATGGTGTGACCAAAAGGTGTCTGAGATCAACTTTGGAAGGCAGAAATAATTTCTGACATTTAGAAGCCTGTGTGTTGGAAAGCTTTTCATTTCATGTCAGCTTTTCATTTCATGTCAGCTTTTTACTTGATATTTCAAAGAGCATTCAGCTTAACAATCAAATGTAATCTTACAGAAAATGCTGCCATAATGGCAGCTCCACAAGATAGAGGAAGGAAGACAAAAGAATTGGTTTTATCCTGCTGCTGGAATTAGCTTCAGAGCTTGTGCTGTGTACCAGACACTGACCATGGACAAGCAGAGGAAAAAGGATTCTTTGCAATATTTTATTCTCTTCTAGGTCGAAATCGTTAAGCAAATCTTTGTTCAGAACCTCAAGGATCCACCTCTGTACAAGAACCATCCTCCAGTGGCTGGAGCAATATCCTGGTCCCGATCCCTCTTCTATCGGATCAAACACACTATTGTTCGATTCCATGAAGTAGAGGAGTTGCTTGCTACTGAACGTGGAAAGGAAGTATGTTGGTGCTTTTGATACCTGATGAAGGAAGAAATACTTTTGTCACACACTTCTAAAGATGTGAAAGTGCTCTAATGTGCGGGGAAGTTTCAAGGCAGCAAACCACGTTAGATGTGAAAATGGGATTGGAACCCTCCCACTGTTTCCCAGGGAGACAGTAATGGAATCAATTACATAATTCAAGAGCCCAAATTCTCCAGTGCCTGCATTAATTACAAGGCATTACTTGTCCTCTTAGCTAATAAAACCCAGAAAACATATTGAGACACTATATCAGGTTAGTTGAACATTTCTCTTGGTCTTTAGAATGAGTTATACGGAGTTTTCCTTTCTAGGTAAAACAACTATATCTCCAAGTGGCCAAGTTGATGAAAGAGTATGAGGATCAAAAATACAATCAGTGGAGAGAGAGGACAGAACAGATGCTACCCCGGTTACTGAAAGATACTCTCCTGACTGTTGTTACTGCTGGGGCTGCAACAAATGTTAATCCAGAGGCTTCTGAGCAGGTGAGATGTAGGAAGATAGTGTACCAGGCTTCTCTGTGGGGAAGAACTGAAACCTACCTGATGGCCAGTGAGAATTTTCTGAGAGTAATATTTTAAACACAGATTTTGAAAGGAGAATTTCAAAAGTTCTGAGCTCAGAATTGGTTTTGGTTCTTTATAAGATGAAGTTCCTGAATCACCTGGCAAATGGTTGAACATCGTTTCTCTGTCTGTTTTTCTGGGCTGTAATTCCTATTAATTTTTAGGTTTTGGTACAACATTTTTGGGACATTGCAATAAAACTTGGGACTGAAGTTAGGTAGAGGCAGGTTCCCAGCAGAGATCTTGCAGAATGCTGTTCCTACTAAACTTTTCTCTGACTCTGAATTTCCACTGGAATTTCTCTTGTAACTGGTTGCAGCAGTATGTAAACAGAGGTGATCGTGTAATCAATAACTGAAAAGGTAGTTTTGTGTAATTTCTGAAACTAGAATGCTGAGGCTGTTACCAAATTTTAAAGGCATTTCCCCAAGCTCTGAATGAGAAGCCTTTGCCTGCTGCCTGATCAGATGTCTCCAAGAGCTCACCTTTAATTTGTAATGTAACAGTTTGGTGCTTGTCTCCTTTCTGCTGCTTCTTCTTGTGTTGTAGAGCTCTGTAACAGAGGAGCCTGTCACCACCAAGAAAAGTGTTTGCTTCACTGTGAATTTTTCTCCTGTACTCCGAGAGATTATAATTGAAACAAAGTGCATGGAACAATTAGGGCTTCCAGTCCCAGAAATAGCGAGATATGTGGCGTTACAGGAAGACAAATATCTTAGGTAAGGCTGTAACAGAATATCTGCTCACATAGAGACTTAGGGCAGCGTTTAAAGTGATTTCACTCCAAAGTAGAATGGGCCATGAGTCATCACATTTTGGAAATATGAGAGCCCTTAGAGACTTTTTTTTAAAAGAGTACAATTACTAATGGCTATGTTGCACTGATAAGTTTTGGCTGGCACTGTCTGCATTCTTTATGCTGTAGGACTGTTATACAAATTAACAACTCATCAAAATCTGAGAGAAAACAAGGAAAAGAATTTGTTTTACAATGAATTGTTGTTACCATTTCAGTTTCAGCTCAGTTAAACTCACTATTGCTTTCTTCCTGTACAGCCTTGAGTAAGTCAGTTGTGTCCAAATTATCACAGACATTTAGCACACAGATGTGCCAATAAGAACCCTAACTGGATTTTAAAGTTCACCTGTTCAGATCACTTATGTCTTTCAAACTGGGGCTATCTCCATCATTTTCTGAGCTGGGGCAGGAGTGGTTTATCCAGGTACTCTTAGGGCCATATGAAACTTTTCTTTTGTTTTCAGTGGGAAATGAATTACATTTATAATCAATACACAATCACTGGTTAGTTCTGCAAATTTTGCTTTATATGGAAGTCTGAATAGAATGATGAAAGTTCTCTGCTCTTTGATGGAGTTCAGAACTGTTTTTCAAGAAAATAATCATTTTTATGTTTTGTGTTTCTTGTATTCCATAGGTATACAAGTAAATTGAAAAAGATGCTGGATCGCTATCACAAAGTAATGGAAACAGTGAATGAAGCAGAAACTAAACTTCTTGATGACTCTATTCAAGAACTCTGGAGAATATTGAAAGCAGGACACAAAAGACTCACATGGAACTCCTTAGGTAATGGAGATACTATTTTAAAATGGCCTTAGACACTGATTTCCAGTTAAAAAAATCTCTTTGGTTCTGCAATCTGTTTTTAAAATCATATGACAGCAATGTATCCCTGAATGATACATCCTATTGCCACAGGGGCAGAATAGCAGGGTAGGCAAACTCTGATCCAGGAGGGTATTTCTTGTGTTTTTATTGTATTTAAAACACTGGAGATGGTTAGAAACCTTTAGCTCAGAGCTGCAAGGCAGCTAGATGAAGGATTAGCTGCGAAAACATCTAATCTATGATTCTGCAGAACCTTGGTTCATTCTTAGAGATTAAAACACCTCTGGTTATGGCAATTTTGATGCATTGGTGAAATACTTGTTAAAAGAGAAAAAAGCAAATGGTTGTGATTTATTTCAAGGTATTGGTGAATTTATTGTCCAATGTACACAAACTGTTGGGAAGTTTGAGTTACTTGTCCATCAGATTCATAATATTTCTGAAGACATAAGCAGCAAACTTCTGTTCATAGAATCAACAAATCTCTTTAAGTTTCCACGTTCAAAAAATGGTGATGAACTTCCTGGTAAGTCTTTATATTTTCATTTCCAAGCTCTGTGATGTTTCATTTTTCTCTATCTGCTACTTTGTGGTTTTAGTTGCTAAGATCAACCCTTTTAATTGTTACCAAAACCACTTATAGTAATAATTCAGGGTGTAACAGAGGATTGAACTGGTTTCCTCATATGGAAATGGCAGTGAGCTGGTTGTCTGCCAGGTCTCTCTGTCACTTGAGTGGGTGATGTATCAAATTTCTGTCAACACTTTGTACGTTGTAAAATGGTTACTATTAAATAATTGAATCCACATAAAATACATATTTCAGAGGGATGAAATATTAATACATTAAACATTAATAAGTGAAGATATTTTTATCAGTATATAAGTCCAATTTCAAGTTCACAAATAAAGCCCAGGTAATTATTCCAGTGTATAAAACTGTTGTATCTTTTGCAGTTAATAATGCTATTTTTTTGTATCTATTGCAGGAGCAAAAGAATTTTTTGATTATGTTAAATGTGAACGAGCAAAAGATGTGGAACACATGGTTAGAAAATATTCTGCAATTCCACAATTGCTAATAGAAGTGGAAGGACGAGTTGCCAATACAAGCAGTGGCAAATCTCCAAAATTAGCTTCCTATTATGCATACTGGGAAAATAGGATTTATCAGGTGTTGACACAGTTAATTATGAAGTAAGTCAATTGTTTGCTTTAATGGGTTTCCTGTCTTTCATCTTCAGATTTTTCTGGATCTGTTGATCTGTATGTGCACTGACATTCTGTTTGAACCCATTAGTGACCTACAGTTTGTGACAGATTTGTATTTCTACTGGTTTTTTTCCTGTGAAGAATGGAGAACTGATAACAAGGTCCAGGAGAAACCCAAATTCTGATAAAATTAATATTGGCATGTTGTTGGCAGAAGAGAGGAATAAGACACATTTTCTGCAATGTGTATAGTTGCACTTCCCTGGTTTATCTCTAAAATCAAGGTTTTGTTTTACTAAATAACATAATCTTGAGAACTTGGTGTCTGGGTGCCAGATTCCTCCCTGTACTGCAGGGGTCACAAGTCCAAGAACAAATGTTTGTGGGATTTTACTTGTCCTGCGGTGGCTGAGGCCAATCCTGTAGCAAGATATTATAAAGGCTTCTATTATAAGCAAAGCATTACTGCAATAGAGCATTGCAGCTCTATTGTAGTATCTAAGCTTCCCATCCATCTCTCCTTCCCATGATCCATGTTTTGTTATCTGATCCATGCTCAGATGACTTTGTTGTGCTTTCTTGTCTGGGCCCTTTCAGTGGAGTTGATCACAGTCTCAGAACCCTTTTGCACCAAGGTATCCCCATTCATGCCTTCCGACAGCTTCTTTTAGCAAGTCCGGCTTTTGCCTTAGATCACTTTAGTGGGACAATTTTACTCCCAGACACATCAGTGTTTCCAGCTGACTCTTTCTATCTTTAACACTATTTTTTTCCCTTTCTCAGGAATTTACAGACTTTTAATGCAGCTGTTCTTGCAAATGTGCCACTGTTACAAATAGAAGCTGTTTTATCTGCTTCTGAGATAACCCTGCAGCCTAATGCCAGCGAGATTGATAAAATGACTGTGCAATCTGTCCAAGACTGTGTTGAGATCACTAAGGTGATTTTTGATAAAGATTTTTTTTGTTGCCAGAGTTTGCTTGTGATTTAATGAACCAATCTTGTTTTAAGTTTCGGTAAGCATAAATGTGAAAAGGGAGATACATATTGCTTTATCTTGAAATCAAAATATCCAGTACATTGTTCTAATTTTACAGGCTGTCCTAATTTTACAAACTGATGATCAAGGGGAAAAAACCCCATAAAACTTCATGCAATTTTTACTCACTTAAAATTATCTATTACTTTTTAGCAGTTTTGCCAGTGTAAGGACATGATTTGATTCTATAAATCAACATACATCAGAAGTAAGTACTTTTCAGATTGCACTGCAGATGCTCCTTCTGATGTATGAATAAACTGGTGGAATAAGGAACGTGAGTGGCCTCCTCTACATTACTTTTCTTCTTAAAAGCAGCAGAAAAACAGTTCAGAAAATGTTGGAGAAGGGTATCTAGGACACATCTAGGACAGCAAATATGTAGATGAAATATCTTACTGGCAATGATGTAGCAATATTTTCCTGCATAAATAGTTTCACACTGAACTGCTTTCCTGAAAAGAAGCCAAATATTGTGACAATGTTCCTGCTGATGGAGAAATTATTCCAGATGGCACCTGAAATGCATAAATTTAGATTGTGTGCTTTCTATGCTCAGATTTGCTGTTCTGCTTTACTGCTGAATCCAGACTGTATGATCCAATACCTTTTTTTCTCTGTCATGCTGTATTGTTGCTCAGCAGAGATTTTAGGAGATTGAGTAATGTATGGAAAAGTTTTGTTAGGATGTATTTAACTCTCCTCAAGTTGATGGGAAAGTATGATCTCTTTTTTGCTGTCAGAAAAACAATTGATTTGAGAAATCATTCACACCACTTCCTACATTGTGTCCTAAATAATGGTGCATTTCTTCACCAAAAGGATTATCAAGCATTGGAACAGGCTGCCCAGGGAAGTGGTGAAGTCACCATTCCTGGAGGATGGGTAGATGTGGCACTTGGGGACATGTATGGTTTAGTGGGTGACTTGACAGTCCTGGACTGCTTGGACTTGATGATCTTAGAGGTCTTTTCAATCTAAATGATTCCATGAATGATTTAACTAAAATGACTGAACAAGGTTGCTGTTTTTCAACTCTGTCTTTAAAATTCCAGCATTTTATACGATGGATGCATAGAACGTGTATTGAATGCCCTCCTCAGCGTGTCAACACAGATGAAGTTGTCACTTTCAGTTTTTACAGTGATATCTCCCAGAGTCCTCTGATAATTGAACAGGCTGTTCTTATTACTAAGAATGTCCACAAACTCCTGGCTTCTCTCAGCAAGTATTTGAACCAATGGAAGAGGTATGACCGGCTGTGGAAATCAGACAAAGGTGCAGTCCTGGACAGTTTAGCTGCAGAAAAGGCTGCTTGTGTTATCTTTGATGAACAGTTGCAGTTCCATATGAAGGTAGCTCAGGAAGTGACTCAACATGCCTTGATTAAAGATGAACAATTTATCAGGCTTCAGCTGGCTCCTTTAGCCTTTGTAGTACAAGAGAATGCTAAAGACTGGGTGAGTTCACTTGGGAAGTTGCTTAATGAGTTAGCAAGAGAGGATCTCTTCAGGCTTGTAAATGAGATTCAGGTAGGTGTTTTCTGTTTGGTTTTTTGTTGTTTTATCACATAGACTGAAAATGAATCTGCATGTTATTTGCTTGTATGTTGTGTTTGACTCATTATTATAATTCTGCCTAATTGCTTTGTCAGTGTTAATTCTGGAAATTACCTTTACTTTTTACAGAGATTATCAGAGAATGTTACTAGAACTCCCAATACCCTGGACGATCTCAGAGTTGTCCTTAGTGCATTTGCAGAGATCAAAGACATATCCTTCAACGTGGAACTGAGATATTTGGATATCGGGGAGAGATACAGAACTCTTGCAATGTACAATATTCCAGTAAGTGCATATCTCATCAAACATTTCAGATTTGAGCCAAGGGCACAAATACCTCACATGTGGATGAGTAAATGTTTTCCTTTTAAGACATGTTACAGAATTACAGTATTGTTGAGGTTTGAATGGATGTCTGGAGATTGTCTAGTCCACACTCCCTTCTCAAATCAGTATGTCCACTTGAAAATGGACTTATGGCATTTATTTAAATCTGATTGAGGTCACTTCAGTATTGGTTTTGTGTTTTGCAAATTTATAATGTGAGCACGTATTCCTCACTTTCTTGTGACTCCTGATGTCTTGTGAGAGGTGCAAATTGTTTTGTTTTAGGTAGCTAAAGAAGAGCAAGAGCAGACTGACAAGGTTAGGGAAACATGGGAGACTCTCTTTATGGAAGCATCAGAAATCAATCGCAACCTGGATTGTGAAGGAGGCGTAAAAGAAACATTCACAAAGGTAATACTTGTAATTAGTATTGAAAACAATTAGAAATGGAAAGGAAAACTATTTAAACACTGTTCTCTTTAGGTTACACAACAACGAATTAAGGACTATAGCAAAGAGACAGAAGATTTTTTCCAGAAACTCATGACTGAAGGGCCTGGTGCTGTTGGGGATAATCTTGATAAAGGTAAATGCATTAATGTGTGTGAAGTGATATCTGGAAAATATTAGTCTTCAGACAATTCAAATTTTATGTAAAACCAAAAAATTGTGCTTTCCTTATTAACATGCAGACTCAATAGCCAGGAATGAGAACATTTCTAGTACTAGAACTTCTATATGCAAATTCTGTCTTATGTATTTCCCATGAACTTTGGGATTATTTATCTAGAAAAGTTCCTCTCCTTTCTCAGGACTAGAACTCATGGCTATTTTTGAAAAAGAGTTGGAGAAACTGGAAGAAAAGTATCGGGAACTAGGCAGTGCTGAGAAACTTTTAGACTTGCCAGTAACAGTGTACCCAGCCTTACAGAAAGCACAGAAAGATGCGAAAGCTCTAAAGCAGGTCTACGACATTTATGCACAACAAAAAGTGAGTATCACACTGTGTCTGCATGGACACACACGTGTTCATGCACAGGCACACAGGAAAGGTGGGGGTCAGAGGAGAGGCTGCATTGCCCCCTGGTTACTGCCAACTCTGTTCAAAACCTTTGCATGAAATAAGCTGTGCCCTGCAATTGACTATCACCATGAAATGATTTTAATAATATTAGTACAGCACTAACAGTGTCTCCAAGGTGGACCAAAGACATCCTCTCATCAGATAGGAAAAGACTTCTTCCTGCCTCTAATAATTATTGGATGGCATTTTACTGCGTGAGGTTCCTGATCATTTCAGTGAATCTGCTTTTGGATATAGGATGTGTACAGGTGACAATGGATATCTCAGGCTTTAACTATGTTTTTAAAAGTTTTATTTTTCTGAAATTAAAATGCCCTGTAAAGTATGTTCCTGTTCTCCATATTCCTGTTCACTATTTCTTGTTCAACTAATTGTGTTTATCTGTGAATTTGTCTTGGACATGAACTTGTCTCTCCCTGTGTTTGTAAAATGGTGCAATTACATCTGCATCCTCTCTGTGGGCTCTAGATCCTAACGTGGTGAACTGGTTTTTTTAGGTTTTTTTTTGGTCAAAACTAAAAGGAATATGATTTTTTTTCCCCCTTCCTAATGTCCTTGTTCCCAGGCAGCTAAAAATGAATGGTCTCAGACACTCTGGATAAACCTCAATGTGCAGCTTCTTCAGGATGGAATTGAAGGATTTCTGAAAGCCCTTCGAAAGCTGCCCAAACAAGTGCGCGGTTTGCCGATAGCTGGCCAATTGGAGACAAAAATGAAGGCATTTCGAGACTCCATTCCTTTGTTGCTTGATTTGAAAAATGAAGCTTTAAGGGAAAGGTTTGATTTATTTCTGTCCATTGTCTATATATAGAAATATTTTATGTGTTTTGCTAGAACTTTTAATTTCTGTTACTCCGGTCATGCCATGTCCTGGAGCTTGGAACTTTCTGCTTAATGAACTTGTGTAATAGCATGCAAGGTGACTACAATGACTTCATGTATTCAAACTAGTAGTTCTTGTTTAAACAGCAGAGTGCTAAACAAGGTTTTATTATTATATGTTACATTACAGTTGTTTTTGTTTTTACTGTATCATGGTCGTTGGTACAACTGATGTGTCAATTTAAAACAGGCATTGGGAAGACCTTATGGAGAGAACAGGAACAAAGTTTGAAATGAAAACAGAAACATTCACTTTGGAAAATATGTTTGCTATGGAACTTCACAGACACACTGATGTTATCAGTGAAATAGTTGGAACTGCTGTTAAAGAACTTAGCATTGAGAAGGTAATGTGTTGAACTACAGAATCATAACAAAACTAAAAAGACAAGGATGACAGCAGAGTTTTATTTGAGATTTTTAAATTGGCGTGACTGCAAGTTTGGCCATCTCCAGGGAGCTGCCATGGTGTAACTGATGGCAGCTAAGATCTGTAGCTCTGCTAATGAGCTCCTATGTGGCACAGTAGCCTTGTAGTATTGGCTTTGGCAGCATCATATTGGATTTCTATGATTACAGTAAGAAAGTTTGTCCCATGAAAACAGATCTGAAGAAGGATCCATGCTCTTGCTGTCGTCATGTTTTGAAATAGAACCTCCTTTATAAACCAGAGTTAGAAAATCTGTGCAAAGATTTTGCTGACTTGTTTCAATTTTTTGCTAAGATTTTGAAGACTGAAAGATGCATGTTTTTATGCTTATATGCAGGGAATGAAGGAAATAGTAGAAACCTGGGAAAATATGAAATTCACTATACTAGTGTTCACCAAAGGCACTGAGACGCGAGGCTCTATTCTGGGATCCGTAGATGAAATTTTAGAGGTTCTTGATGACAACAGTGTCAATCTTCAGAGTGTTTTGAGCAGTCGATTTGTGGGTCCTTTTCTTTCATCTGTTCACCAATGGGAAAAAATTCTGTCGTTGATTGGTGAAGTGATTGAGGTAGGAGGAAAGTGCTGGACTAAATAATTAATGTTTATTATTTATAATCAGAATTTTCTGTTGTACTTTTTTTTCTCTGATGGTAACATTTGATTCTTAGATCTGGATAGCAGTTCAGAGAAAATGGATGTATCTAGAGAGCATCTTTGTTGGTGGAGATATCAGATCACAGCTTCCAGAGGAAGTCAAAATATTTGACCGTGTAGACAGAATGTTTAAAGAGGCAAGTAACTGACTAGTGATCAGTGTAATTATTTAGTGCATTTTGCTTCCAGTTCCATAGTTACTTATGACTATAAGTAACATCTGTGACATGTGTAACACTGAGAATGGTATTTTATAATTCATTGCATATGAGGTTGGGGAACCCAGGAATTTGTGTTTTACTGCACATTTGTCATAACCAGACGACGTCTCCTGATTTAGCTAAGATGGGCAGAGGTGAGATACTTGGCTGGCAGCATGAGATAGACAGAATCTTCTCTTCCTTTCATTGTTTACATCTTTTAACCTTTACCCTGATAATAAGAAGCTTAGATGTGTTTCTGCACATTAAGGATCTTTGTACATGCTTAAGAGACTTTCGGGTTCATGCCGCTGTTCCCATACTGAACACATATGCCTGGTATGAATATAGCTTACTTTTCTGTTTCCCATCTGAAAAATATTAAAAGAGTACTGTGATTTTGAAATATGATGTTTGATAACTCCTTGAAGTACCACTGTGTACAGGAGCAAAATCAGGTATATGCTTAAGCTGGCACGACTTGGGATACAGGCTTGTCTGGCTTACCCTTGCTTTTACAGGTGTATCTCCATAAACATACTACATCCATGTTTTCATACAGCACTGCAGCAACAGAAAACCACATTTTAAAACCTTTAATTCACTTCTGTAAGAAGCTGTGCTGCTTGTGCTGCTTGCAGGCTTTATTATTAAATAAAATTTAATATAACCTATTGCTGTTCAATATTTTCTAAACATCCTTTTCTCCCTATATAGATAATGGGTGAAACTGTAAAAGACCCGACAATAAAAAAGTGCTGTCAAGCCCCAAATCGTCTGTCAGACCTCCATCATATAAATGATGTGCTGGAGAAATGTCAAAAAAGCTTGAATGATTATTTGGATTCCAAGCGAAATGCTTTCCCAAGATTTTTCTTTATATCTGATGAGGAGTTGCTAAGTATCCTTGGCAGCGGTAACCCACTCTGTGTCCAGGAACACATGATAAAGGTACAGTGTCTGGCTTTCCACAGTGCCTTGTGCTTTTAGGTGCTTTAAGAAGTTTAACAGACTGTACTGTACATGCTCATAAGGGTGCATGAATATGTTTCGCATACAAAGAGCATGCTGGCAGCATCTTCAAGAAGCTTCTGAGTAACCAGATGAAATCTTCTGGCTCTCACACTGGTTAGTAACAGTTACGGTAGAGGAACCTTCAAGATACACCAGAATGATTTCTCATTAAAGAACTTTCCTCAGAGATCGTAACTCCTCCTAGATCTTTATTTTCTAGAAAAAAAAAAAATCAGTGTCATTTGGGCCTGATCATCTGCTTGATACTCTGCAGTTGGGCTGCTGGGCTGTATATCAGCATTTGTATTTGATTACTTAGGAGTCAGATCCATTTCACTGGAGGAGAGCTGGGGGCTGGATACACTTATATCTTGGAGGCTTTGTTTCTAAAATGCCAGTGAATTTCTTGGTTGGTGCATTTCAGATGTTTGATAATGTAGCCTCCCTGAGGTTCCAGGATGGTGACAATGATGAGAAGATTGCAACAGCCATGATCTCAGCTGAGGGGGAGGTGATGGAGTTCCGGCAGGCTGTTGCTGCTGTAGGCAGAGTGGAGAACTGGATGACAGCAGTGCTGGAGGAAATGAGGCGAACCAACAGACGCCTCACTAAGGAAGCCATTTTTCGATACTGTGAGGACAGAAGCAGGTGAAACGATCAATGTCAAGGATAACACAAATAGCCTGATATGTTGTTATGAACCTGCAGCGATATAGAAAAATTAAGGCTTAATTTTTAAATTTGTAGACAATTTAACCTGTATTTCTCTAGGTGGAGGGATGTGAATATATTCACATGCACTATTTTAACTAACCATGAAAAATGTGTTCTCTCTCATATCTATTTTCCTAAATCTTTTAGTTTTAGTGTTGTGTGCTCAGTATGTTTTTCTCACAATGGATTCCACTTGCCAGTTTTACCCATGGAATAGGCAGCTTTTCTATCAGAATATTTTCTAGGCTTTTGGAATCCCACAGCATACTTTGATAGAATTCTATGCATACCTGAAAAGTAACTCAGCCTCCCTCACTATATGTGTTTTCCGTAGAGTTGATTGGATGTTACTCTTCCAAGGCATGATGGTGCTGGCTGCTAATCAAGTGTGGTGGACTTGGGAGGTAGAGGATGTCTTTCGGAAAGTGAAAAAGGGAGAAAAACAGGCAATGAAACTTTACGCTAAAAAAATGCATGCGCAAATCGATGACCTGGTTACCCGCATTACAATGCCTTTGAGCAAAAATGACAGGAAAAAATACAACACTGTTCTCATCATCGATGTTCATGCCAGAGACATCGTTGATATATTCGTAAGAGACAGGTAAACACCACCTCCAACCTACTGAGCAAATACCAAATGCATAAATTGTATTTCATGTGAGCGTGTCCCTGCTGTGCAGCATTCTGCAGGCTCAGGAGTTCGAGTGGGAGAGCCAGCTGCGGTTCTACTGGGAGCGCGAGCCGGACGAGCTGACGGTGCGGCAGTGCACCGGCACCTTCTCCTACGGCTACGAGTACATGGGCCTGAACGGACGGCTCGTGATCACCCCGCTCACGGACCGCATCTACCTCACGCTCACACAGGTGCGTGTTCAAGGGGATTTTGCTGACAAGCGCTTGCTATGCTTCTAGACAGTCCCACCGTTGTTTTACTGCCTCTTTCTGCTGTCTCCTAGATGCCAGTGTGAACGCTGATATGTTTGAAATCAGTTGTGCCTCAAGGACAATGTAGAATACATTCACAGATAAACTTTAAGGTTTTTTATATCTAAGGGTTAATTTGTGGTTTTGTTACCAACCAATACAAATCTAATCCACGCTTTGCTTTGCTTTTTGGTCTGTCTTCAAAGGCTCTATCAATGTATTTGGGAGGAGCACCAGCAGGACCAGCAGGTACAGGGAAGACAGAAACAACCAAGGATCTGGCCAAAGCATTGGGCTTGCTGTGTGTAGTGACAAACTGTGGAGAAGGCATGGACTTCAAAGTAAGGGTTAAAGATCTCTGATAAAATGCCAGTTTCTGCTCTTTATCAGTGCCCAGGATAAGGACATATTCTGAACTTCTGCATAAGTACATATCCTTTAGAGATACCATGCTGTTTGATATTTAAATTTAGTAAAAAATGTCTATTTTGAATAAATGTCTGGAGGAATTTCAGGCGCTTTCAAGCAGGGGAGCAATGACTAGATGGCATGTGTTTAAGCTTATGATAGGCAATCTGCTCTTGGCAAGTAATTATTGCAAGACCTTACAATGTCTTGCTAACTCCTGCATATATAAATATCCAGAGGTTTATCCAGCATTGAGTTTTAGCATATTCCAAAGTTTTTTGACACTGAATGTTTTATATATTCATTGCTGAGAAGCTTTTCTTGCTGTTCCTTTCAGGCAATTGGTAAAATTTTCTCAGGTCTTGCCCAGTGTGGAGCATGGGGATGCTTTGATGAGTTCAATCGCATCGATGCTTCCGTGCTTTCAGTCATCTCTTCCCAGATTCAGACGATTCGAAACGCTTTAATGAATCAGTTGAAAGTATTTCAGGTAAACATTAGAAAAGAAGAGTAATTGTGAAGGCTGATCTTGGTTTTCAAGCCAAGATTTGGGGTTAGACCCCATCATTAGATCAAAGGGCTGCTGCTTCTGTAATTTGTTTATGCTGAACATTTCAAACTCCAGAGTATGTACTTTTGGTTTAAAAGATGTTAAATCCTTGCTGATTGCCTAATCCTTTGCTAGGCTCTTTCTTTGTGAAGTGAGATAAAAGTCGTCTTAATAGGATAATAGTAAGTAAATGGGGTAATAGTATAGTAGTAGTAGTAAGGAGGAGGAGGAGTAATTTAACTTGATGTGGATTGTGAGGCTTTATTTACTGATGTTTATTGGAATTCAAAAGCCTCAGGCAGAAAATCTGATTTAGGCTTGTGAAATGTCTAAAAGAATGTACATTCATCCCACTGTTTGTATCAGGATGACTGTCCAACTAAATATTTCAGCACTTTGTCCTAAGTGGGTGCCCTAGTCTTACTGGTTTTCTCTTTGAGCAAATAGTATTACTTCTTTAATTCCTAATTCACATTGTTCTAATGTTTTTTTATGCCTTTAGTTTGAAGGACAGGAAATTACTCTTGACAGCCGTATCGGCATTTTTATTACAATGAATCCTGGTTATGCTGGCCGGACTGAGCTCCCTGAGTCTGTAAAAGCTTTGTTCAGGCCTGTGGTTGTTATTGTACCAGATCTTCAGCAGATCTGTGAAATAATGCTGTTTTCTGAAGGGTTCCTTACAGCAAAGGTAAGAAAATTGTACTGTTACCCATACCCACGTACCCACCCATGTTTGCATGGCCAGTCGCAACGTACACGTTTGTGATCATCTAAATCAAATCTCAAACAGGTCCTTGCCAAAAAGATGACAGTGCTATACAAGCTGGCAAAGGAACAGCTTTCTAAACAACATCACTATGATTTTGGACTGCGGGCCCTTAAGTCAGTGTTGGTGATGGCTGGAGAACTGAAAAGAGGATCGGCAGACCTCAGTGAGGTAGATTTGCTGCTTAGTTACCCTGGGCATATCATCTTTTTCATTAGGAAGGGGATGTGTTTACCCATCTGGTGTAGTTTGTCTGCTTTGGAAATAGGAGCATTGGTGTTATTTGTCTTAGTATTTCACTTAGTTCTTACTGAGTTCCATTGTGCTCTCTGCCAGCAAGTTGCCATCAAAACTCCAGTCAAAGTAGGGAAATCTATGGAAAATGAAGTATTTTACTTCTTTTTAAGTCCAGGATGCACATAGCCAGATGAATGTCTCTGGATGACCAGCAAAAACTGGTTTTTGAACAGTGAGTGCTCCAGCTCAGGGAAGCTGTGGTGTGGGCCACTCCGGCCATTTGGCACTTGATTAATATGGTAGAAAAAGGCAGTGTATTATTCTTAGCTATTGATGTGCTTATTTCTTATAAAAAAACCTCTGTTTTCACTAGTAACTGATGCCAAGAAAACATTCTCAAAGCTGTACTGACATAATCAGGCAATAGTTTTTAAAGATGTTTTGAAATACCTTATTTTAGCTAATTGGTAAAGATTGATTTTGCTATGTTTTGTCTAGGAAGTTGTACTAATGAGAGCTCTACGAGATATGAATCTTCCTAAATTTGTGTTTGAAGATGTACCTCTCTTCCTTGGCTTAATCTCTGACCTGTTTCCTGGCCTGGATTGCCCTCGAGTCCGCTACCCTAACTTTAATGATGCTGTAGAACAAGCGCTGGAAGAACGGGGTTATGTTGTTCTACCAGTCCAGGTATAAAGAATGTCAATTGCTTGAATCAATTGTTCTAAACATTAGGCTGTAGGTGCAGTGTTGCACCCTGAAGTGGCCCCAGGAAAATTTATCTAATAGACCAGCTGCTAATCTTGTCCACAAAAAGTTATGACAGTAGTCTACTGAATCCATGCTTATTTTTCAGGTGGATAAAGTCGTTCAGATGTATGAGACAATGTTAACTCGTCACACCACAATGGTAGTTGGACCTACTGGAGGTGGCAAGTCAGTTGTTATTAATACTTTGTGCCAGGCCCAAAACAAGTGAGTACAGAATTTGATACATGGAAACCAGGCTGTAAAATGGCACAGTCTGTATTACTCAGCCCTGTCTAGTCATGACAGGATCAACAGCTGCCCAGAGTATTTGCTTGGGTTAACATGAGATGGTATTGTGTCATTTTGCTATTGCATTTCTTGCTGTATCTTTAGGCTGGGATTATTGACAAAACTTTACATACTGAACCCTAAAGCTATGAGTGTGATTGAGCTGTATGGGATCCTTGACCCTAACACACGAGACTGGACAGATGGAGTCCTGTCAAACATTTTTCGGGATATCAACAGACCTACTGACAAGAAAGAGCGAAGGTAGGCAGCTAAAGTCTTTGTGGTGGTTTTGAGATACCGGAGTTTATACCAATTTTTTTTAAAAAAAGGATACTGCACTATTTTAAAAACAAATGCTAAATAAATAGTGTTTAGGGGTCTTTCTGTCTCCTGTGAGTTTCTAGCCTCAGTGAAACTATGGAATTATAAAAAATGAATGGTAGACTTCAGAACACCTGGACTGACACTGACACCATTGATGACACTTCTGAATTCAGAAATATGTTGGTAAAATCAGAGATCAGTCAGTGCCCCAAGGCTCTTGTACACAGGTACATTCTCTTTGATGGAGATGTGGATGCTCTCTGGGTTGAAAACATGAATTCTGTCATGGATGACAACAAGTTATTGACCCTGGCAAACGGGGAGCGGATTAGACTTCAGGCACACTGTGCTTTGTTGTTTGAGGTAAGAAATGACTCTACCATTTAATACATGGGAAGGGTTAGGTACAGGGTTCAAAGCCTGAAAAGCAGTTACTGTGGCTGTTCTTTGCTGAAGTGTGTCATTATCTTCTGTGATTATTTTATAGGTTGGTGACTTGCAGTATGCATCTCCTGCCACAGTGTCCCGCTGCGGAATGGTCTTTGTAGATCCTAAAAATCTGAGATATGAGCCCTACTGGCAGAAGTGGGTCAAAGGAAGAGAAAATGAGGTGGGAATTTCTGCACTTGTTCAGAGAGTATTTGTATTGTACACTGAACTGTAGACAGCTGTTAAAAAAACCTGCGTAAAGGCAGTCTGATTTTTCTGACAAGAGTTAACAGTGAGATTGCTTAGGTCCTTGTTTCTTACATTTAGTTTAGAAGCTCAAGTCCACAGAGAGCTGAAGTAAGACAATTTATTTGCTATCACCTGATGAATGCTGATCTTCATTTGCTGAAGACTCAGTCCATACAACAGTGTCACATTTTTTCATGTGACTGTACCCTGTCTTTGGTAGAAGTGATTCCTTCAAGAACAATCATATCTGGTCAGCCAGGTATTGATGGGAAGCCTGCTGTCAAATACTGTCTTTCTAGGCTTCTGTGTGCTGCATTATTGTCCTTTTTGTTCTATAGGAAGAGAGAGATGAATTGAATCGTCTCTTTCAAAAGTATGTGCCCGACCTTATTGATATGATTGTAGAGGGAATTGTGGATGGCAAACAGGAAGGAAAGCTGAAGACCATTGTTCCTCAAACGGATTTAAATATGGTAAGAATATGGTAAGAGAATAAAGGTTGAACGTGTTTAACTAAAAAGAAAGTGGAATGATGGAGAAAGTAAAACCTTCCCAAAGAAAGCACAGGAGTAGAGTCCGTGCTGAAATGTCAGTTTGCTGCTGATAAGCACAAAGAGACACAAAAACAACCAGCTCCTAAGAGTGCTCTTCTACTGAACTTGTTACACATTGCAGTAGATTCACCTGTGGGAACAAAAGACCAGCAAACAGCTGAAAAAAATATTAAGAGTTTTCATGCACCTAAATGGCAATTTTGTTTACAGTTCTGTCCTTTTTCCAACAGATCGTGCAGTTAACTGTGGTGCTGGATGCCCTATTGGTACAGCCTGGAAATCTTGATGTTCTGGAGTGTTTTTTCTTGGAAGCTTTGTATTGCTCATTAGGTGCAGCTCTTCTTGATGCTGGGAGAGTTAAATTTGATGAAAATGTTAAACGTATTTCCTGCATGTCTATTGTTCAGGGTGACAATGTCCTGGCTAAGCCAGGGGAGCTGCCAGGTAGGATCTTGTCATAGTTTAATCTGAACCCCATTGATTATATTGGAAAAGTGTTAGTTTCCCTGAAGGCAGATCATTATTTTCCTTCCAGCTAGCTATCCTAGCTGCAAAATATGAGGGGCTGTCAGTGAAAACCATGTAGAGATACTGATGCTGAATGACTGTCAGCTACTGGTCTGTCCTCACAGTACTTTTCTATGCCAAGTTGAACAGATAAACAGTGAAAGGAAAAACAAAACGTGAAAGGAAAGCCAGTGGGAGGTGCTTAAAAAATAATAGTATGATCCAGGTGCTGGACTAGGAGGATTTTGGTTGAAGCCTTAATGGGTTAAATGACAAGTAAACAGAACAAAGTGTTGCCCAACTTCGTCCAGAATCTTACCCTTCATTTTCATCTCAATCAGATTGTTTTCTTAGGAAATATTTCAGTGTTCTAAAAACTTGCAGTTGCTTAATGGTTTGCAGGTCAGCTGCCAACTTTGTATGACTTTCATTTTGATGAATCTCAAAAAAAATGGGTACCTTGGATGAAGCTTGTTCCTGAATATATTCATAAGCCTGAAGTGAAATTTCTTGACATTCTAGGTGAGTATAAGATAAAATACAAAGATGATATGCCTTTAATTCATAATGTGTCACCACTGAGTGCATGGCACTTAACAAGAGACATCCTCTTTCTGTACTGAAGGTCATCTACTCAGGTTCAGTTCCTTGTGATGGCACAAATCAGTTTCTTTAATGTTCTTGTCACAGTAGTTTAGCAGTAATAGAATTGATGTTTACAGCATTGTGTAATAAAAAAATGAGGAGAGGATGAAAGCATGTTTCAGTTAATAAGGCTTATTAGGAGCTAACAATGCATTTTAAAAGCCAGAATAGCAGAAGATTCACAGTTTGCTCTACCAGAAATTCTAGGAAAAACATCAGCTTGGTTCAAATACTCAGTTGATAAAAATTACATTCTTAGGGCCGTTATTGGTTGTTACTTCAAGCATAGCCTAATGCTGATGGTGCTTTTCATACTTCAGGACAAATTTAGGCATGTTACTTTACAGTAATACTCCAGCAAGCACAGGTTAACTTTACTGACACAAGAGGTAAATTTGTGATCTCTGAAGTTGCTCCAAATGGCAGGCTATTCACATAGAAAAAAAATTCAGCTCTGTAGAGTTCTGGGAAAATGCTTATTATCAAAATAAATCCTGATTTTATCCTTGAAAAAGGGATTAAATGGAGCTTAACCAAACCATGACCCTTCTATATAAAAGATAACTTTTTTTTTAGTGTATATATATAGAAGAAAAGCTCCCAATGACAAAGACTGAAAAGAGATGGTTAAGCAATTAAAATTTTCTCTCAACATTGTTAGTGAGTTGATAATTCAGATTATATCTTTGTGCAACTGCATGTTAATACCTTGAGAGTGTGTTCCAGCACTATTCTATAAATATAAATCCCCCAGCTATACTGCATTTTAATTTAGCCAGTGGCTGTACTTGTGCCCTTTTCCAGTGCCCACAGTGGATACAACACGCACTTCTTGGTTGCTAGAACAGATGGTAAAAGTAAAACGTCCAGTTGTTCTTGTAGGTGAATCAGGTACTTCTAAGACAGCAACTACACAGAACTTCCTAAGCAATCTGGACAAACACCTAAATGTATGTATGAGGCATTTTGTCTTGTTTGTAAAACTGCATTTTCATTCTTTGTTTCTGTGTTAAATTTGCATTGTTAAGCCTTAGACTGTGCGTTGCAATATTGACTTGGGTAATGTGACTGCAAGCTCCAGACCCAAAGTGTGTGAATGATTTGAGAACCTTTCAGGATCAAAGATGTTTTGTTCTTTTTTACCACATACAGACTCAATTTTATAAAGTAAAACTATATTATCAAAGTTTAACTATATAAAGTAAAACTATATTATCAAAGCTAGGAATGGGGTTACTTTTCTTTGTCATCTGTAGTTCAAGTGAATAATGGCCTAGAGATGCATTTCCTCTACAGTCTAATATAAAGAATATTTTTGAATACTCTAGTGAAAAAACAAAAAAGAACGGGTTAGAATCCATTCTTATCCATATCCTCCCATTTGCAGCTGGTGCTAGTAATTAACTTCTCTTCTCGTACAACATCCATGGACATTCAGAGAAACCTGGAGACAAATGTAGAAAAACGAACTAAAGACACTTTTGGCCCCCCCATGGGAAAACGTCTCCTTGTGTTCATGGATGATATGAATATGCCAAAGGTAAGCTGTCAGTAGTTTGCAAGGTAGTATAGAAACATTTGGGGTGGCACTAATATGGTCCCTGCATGCACAAATCCAGCGTGCATTTACTTTATCTCAGAGAAGAGGCACTTTTCCCATAGGAGACATTGGGATGAGTGTTCACAATCAGTGCTAGAGCTTTGCAAAGTATTGCTCAGTCCTTGTAATATTCTCCTGAGTATGTAGCACAATATTCCCACATTTGAAGCACTAATTGGCATGCTGTGCTTTGAGTATCTCACCTCTTGTGTATCCCAAAGATTGATGAGTATGGCACACAGCAACCCATCGCCCTGCTGAAGCTGCTGCTGGAGAAAGGGTTCTTGTATGATCGTGGTAAGGAGATGAACATTAAATTTCTTCGAGACCTGGGCTTTGTTGCTGCCATGGGGAAAGCTGGAGGAGGCCGGAATGAAGTTGACCCTCGATTCATCTCGCTCTTCAGTGTTTTTAACATACCTTTTCCTTCTGAGCAGTCACTGAATTTGATCTACTCCTCCATCCTGAAAGGCCACACTGCGGTAATGTCACTGTTTTTAAAGGATTGCTCAACAGGTTTATTATTTTTAAATAGACATTTATTTCTGTGTTGGTGCAGAACCTGAAATCTTCTGTTATATCTAGAACCTTACGCAAACCTTTCCCTTCCTCTTCTTTTTCTCAATGGATTTACACTGTTCAGATAAATTTTTGAGTAATATGTAAATATTTAAACCAGCAGATAATTTATAAACCTGGTGCTTTTCATAGATTGAAACCTGTGAATGATTTGGTTACAGTTCCTGTAACCAAATGCACAAAGATCAGCAAACACTTTCCTGAATGAGTGTGAAAAATTTAATATAATGCATTACTAGCAAGGTACCTGCAATATTAGATAGGAAAAGAGCAGTTTAATTTTTCTGTGATAGAAATGCTGTGGGAATTCCAGCATTGAGTTTGATGGTATCTTGAGCACTCACCAAGTTCCAGAGTGAAGATTGAACCTGCTGTAAACTTTTAACTGCAGAATATTCATACTACAGAGAATTTCGGAACCAAACAGATTTAAAAGCTGGAAAGCAGATTATATTTAGTAGCATTGAGTTCTCTCTGGGCAGTCTCATGAAAACACCTCTTCTTTCTCATGTTTGCAGGTATTTAATGAGTCCATATCAGCCATCTCTGACAAGATTACTCTGTGTACTTTGGAACTTTATAAAATGATTATTACTGACCTACCCCCTACTCCTTCCAAATTCCATTATATTTTTAACCTGCGAGATCTTTCCAGGATCTATAATGGACTTGTTCTTACAGATGCAGAGAGGTAAGTATAAAAAAATTGTCTTCAGTGGTCCTATATCTATTTATTTGAGTGAATCTGTGTGAAGATGAGGTAATTTGGTACATGAAATTAGTCATATATGGTCACTTTTCATTAAACCTGTGCCACAGTGAGAAATAGAACATCCCAAATCGTGACCTCACTCTTGATATCAAACACTGATGCATTAGTCTGTCATGCATAAGATATCTAGAGGTAAAAATGCCAGCAAATTAGTTATTATTAAATGAACCAAATCATAATGAGTAAAAGGGTCAATCCAGAATTTGGTCCTTGTTATTTACCATATGGCCTTAGGAACCACGTCAGCTCATTTGGTGCAGTCTGATATTTTGATGTTAATTTAGGTTTCAAACAGTGACCCAGATGGTGAGAGTTTGGAGAAATGAGTGCCTGAGGGTTTTCCATGACAGGCTGATTAATGAAGCAGACAAAGAATTGGTGAGTAATTTCTTTCAATTTTTAGTAGTCACTGACTATTATTATGGCAATTTATTTGCAAGAGCAACATTACCAATGTTGGACTCAGGTCTTGCAGTCTGACTGCAGACTTGTCTAAGGAATATGTTGCTCATTAATTTAAAACACGACCTATGGAGGTTTTTTTACTAAAACCGTGTGACTGTGGCATTCTAAGAAAGCAGATCTGCTGAAGGAATGGAAAGTATCACTTGGTTTGCCTGGCCAGGAAAATTGGTTGGCAGAAGTACAGGTGACAAAGTGTGAGAGCAGTACAGGAGAAAACTCAGGAAATCACTTCAAGTCAGTATTTTCCTTCAGGGAGGATTGTACCAGAATGTGACTGTACAATCAAGTAGCAAAAAGGATAAGAGCCAAGTGGATTCAGTTTTAGGTGTTATGCAAATTGGAAAACACTTCAAATTATGTCTTAAAACACAAAAGAGAACAATGCCAATTTTAAACCCTGAGATTTAGGAGAGGAATTATGGTAAAGTCTACTTATGTGTAAGCAACTTGCTTTGCTTTGGAAATTGCTTAAATGAAAAGAGGTAGGTTAAGAAGGCTTCAGATTTGTCTGGCTAAAACTTTCTCCTCAACATACAAAGATATATCTTCAGCTCAATTTTCACAACTCAGAATTTTCATGCAGACCTAGAAGCTTTGTGAGAAATCTTTCTGGTGAGACATCTATGAATGCTGAAAAGGAAAGTTTATTAATATACAGCAAGCTTGCTAATATGATTACAGCAATGTATGAGAAGGTATTTTTTTAGCAGACTTATCCGTTTCTGTTTTAATGTTCTACAGTCCATTGGCTTGGTTCTAGAACTGCCTATTAGGTCATTTTAGATCATACATAGAACACAAAAGGGGGCTGTAATCTTTGGATCTTCTAGTGATATAAGTATCACCTTGAAATCCGTCAATATTTGAGCAAAAATCTGCATTATCATTCTTCTAAGTATTACTGGATTCAGAATCAAATGCTTTGTTGTATTGCCTGACTCATTTCATATCCTTGAAGGTACAAGATCATATAAAAAGCTTGGTTGAAGAGCATTTCGCAGATGACTTGGAGGACGTCATGAGGGATCCGGTGCTTTTTGGGGATTTCAGAACAGCACTGAATGAGGCAGAACCTCGTATTTATGAAGATATCCAAGACTATGAAGTAGCAAAAGCTCTCTTTCAGGTAGAGTGCATCATGTGCCTGAGGAATGGGCAGGAGCCTGCCTCAAACTGTAGGAAATCTGTTCTTTTATGTGCTTTGATACCCATTTGGGGTCTGCAGTAATGAAAACTGAGGATCAGCTACTGAGTCAGCAGTGTTTTCCAATAGTTTATTTTCCCTGAAGAACAGGAAAGGAATAATGCTGCTGAACAGGCTATTTTATTAATGTTATTAATTGTTTCATTGGTCTCCTGGTAACATTCTGTTCACATTTCTCTGAAGGAGATTTTGGACGACTACAATGAGTTTCATATTAAAATGCATCTGGTTCTTTTTGATGATGCTTTGGAGCATTTAATCCGTATCCATCGCATCATCCGGATGGACCGTGGGCATGCCCTGCTCATCGGAGTGGGAGGCTCAGGAAAGCAGTCCCTAACAAGACTGGCTGCTTATACAGCTGGATGTGAGGTTAGTGACCCTGTGTCTTTGCTGTGAAAAAAGACAAGGAAAGTAATACTGTGATCAGGATTAAATTGGGGGTGGGAGTCAGTTGGTCAGTCACAGTAAGATCAGGCTGGCAGCTCTTCCCTGAGGAGAGAAACTCAGGGTGAGGTGATTGCCAGGAGGTCCAAGATGATGGCTGTGTGTGATGTGGGCAGGAAGCTGTCAGTTCCTGAATCTGGCTTCTGTCACCGGGGAAAGAAAACAAGGGCGGGTTTGGCGATGAACAACTAATAGTCCCTAACTACTGCTCTTGATACTTACGTGTATTACAGCAGCACTCCAGTGCTGCTTGAGGAACTTGTGGTTGGTTATGTATTATTTTAGAGAGGAAATGTTCCTCTCAGAGCCACTCTCAGTTACTTACAAAGGCTTGGGAAAAAAGAACAAAAAAAGGAGGATGAACACAAAGCAATTTTCAAAATGCAAGCCTGCAGGGTTGTACAAATGTAATTTTTAAAAAGAATGTAGTGCATAATTTTATTGATACATACACATTTACTGATGATTGGGGCCAAACCAATGCCTTTGATTCAGTCTAATTGAAATTCAGAGTTACCATCATGTCTTGGGTCCATCTGTGCCATCTCTGTACATGTTTTCATCCTTAGGTATTTGAGATCATCTTGAGTCGAGGATATGGAGAAAATAATTTCCGAGACGATTTGAAAAGTTTGTACCAGAAGCTGGGTATTGAGAACAAGTCAATGGTCTTCTTGTTCACAGATGGCCATGTGGCAGAGGAGAGTTTCCTGGAACTCATCAACAACATGTTAACTTCAGGTGCCACTGGCAGCCTCTCTGCTTGTGACTCATAATCTCAAGTGTACCCTTGATACAGCTGTTACTGCTTCACCCTGTGTCCTCTGCTGCTTTAATTGGTTGTATCTTTCAGTACTGCCTGAAATGATCTTAGCCTTAATAATGGCTTTCTGGCATCTTGTTACAGTCGTGTCTAGGAAGGTTGTAGGGTTCATTCATGCTGATGATGATGCTGTAGAAGTCTCAGATTTCTTCCAAGACTGAGGTATAACTTCAGCTGCATTTGGCCACAAACCCACCTTTTGTCCAGTTGGCTTTTGAATAGTATTCACTTGAACTGCAGCAACTCTTCATATGTATATTTATGTATATATATGCCCTGAAATATAGTTTAGTATCTTCTAGTGTACGAAGCTGCTGAAAATGAGCAGCAGCTGGCACTGTGTGACCACCCTCTCTATAGAAGTCTGATATGAAAACAGATGTGTTAATCTTATCCCTTTCCTTGTTCTAGTTTTCCCTGTTCCTGGTCTGTCATTAGGTAATTTATGCAGTATTTTCCACAAGATTGAGAGGACAAAGATGTGAACTGATGGTTCATAGACACTAATGAAGATTTTCTTTGCAGAGTTAAAGTTCTTTATGTTCTTGTGACATTTTGTGGATGTTGCTGAAGCCCAAGCAAAAATGCATTAATTATTCCTCTAAATCCTAAGTACGGCCTCTCTATTTTCTGTAAGGGCTACGGGAAGGAGGGGAAGCACAGAAAGATTAATTGGTTCATTCAAACCTACTCAGAATCATTTTTGCAGAACTAGGTTTAAAATTTGTGACTCTGGTTTCTCATCTGCCCTATCCCCAGCCATATGGTTTCCTCTTACTGGTTGTTCTCACTAGCATTCTTCTGTCCTTATGTTACAGGAATGGTGCCAGCCCTTTTTGCAGATGATGAAAGAGACTCCATACTAAATCAGATTGGAGAAGAAGCTGCTAAAGCTGGCGTGAACCCAGCTAAAGAGAGTGTCTGGCAATATTTTGTAAGCAAATGTGCAAGCAACCTTCACATTGTCCTGGGAATGTCCCCAGTTGGGGACGATCTGAGAACGTGGTGCAGAAATTTCCCAGGTATCAATTGTACACACTGCTTAGTCCCTTCCTTGTGAAATATAGATTTACATGCAAGAGAAAATCTCCAGTGGACACTGAGAGATGTCTGGCAGCTGAAACTCAGCAGAGCAGGTTTCATGATTAAGGATTTGCAGTGCATGATTTTTTTTCCAGTTAATTACCACGTATCAATGAAAATTATTGATTAACATTTATCAGATCAGTTAATTTTCCAGCTGAACAGCTACAAATCATCCTCACTGAACTGGAAATACACAGCCTGTGTCTGCATCCTCTCTTCTTTACTTTCCAGAAGAAAGTGTGGTATTAAATCATTATGATAAGAGAAACATTATTGTATCCAAAGCCAAAAAAAGGGCATGATGAGAGGGACACACACTGAGAGAAAAAACACCTGAGCCTGGCAGATGCTGCAGGTGGCTGAAAGGAGTCCTGGGAAATGGAAGGGACTCATGAAAGATGGTACAGGTGGGAGTGCTAACCCAGGCCCTGAAATACCTTGTTGCAGTTCTTGACTGCATTGTGTAAAATGGTAGAGCCTACAGAATGGTACAATGGGATTAGCAGGACATGGGCTAAGCTCATTATTTACTGTAAAAATGGAAGTATTGACTTTGTGGTAAATTCTGTTGCTAAGAAGGAGTCAAATAAGACACATTTGCAAATTCTTGATGTAAATAAAGTTAATTAAAGGAGTGCCTGTCAGATTAGGGGTTAGTTTTACACAGGACTTTTTCAGATAACACTATCCTTTTATTTTAAGGTCTTGTCAACAACACTGGTATTGACTGGTTCTTGCCCTGGCCCCCCCAGGCCTTGAATGCTGTTGCACAATCTTTTTTGGGTATGTAAGATGTCCTTATTTCAACTCATTAACCCTCAGCAGAGCCTAGGAAATATATTCTTTACTTTGCAGTTATTGTAGATTTCACAATTTGATTTCCCATTGTGCTTATTACCCTGAGTCTAAATGGATAATGCAAAACCCCAGTCAAAAAATGTCACTGGATGGTAGTTTCTTAATCAAATAGATTTTTTAAATTGCTAAAATTCAAGTTCCCAACTCTGCAGACAATGTAGGCTGCCTACCAGGAGGTTCCCTTCTGACTCTGCCTTGGTCTTGCATTTTGCTCCAGAAAACAGAGTTGTTTTGTGCCTGGCTTAGATGTCCATTAGAAAGATGGCAATTGGTGTAGTCTGGAAAAACCCACAAATCTTTGAAATTTTTTATTTATTTTGCCCAATTGTAGGTAAAAACCCTCGCATCCCACCAGAGAGCTTCAAGTCAGTGATTGAGCACATAGTCATGGTGCATGAATCTGTAGCAGATTTCAGCAGGAAATTTCTGGAGAAACTGAGACGAAGAAATCATGTCACACCAAAAAATTACCTTGATTTTATCAGTACTTACTCAAAATTGCTGGAGGAGAAAAATGAGTTCATTTTAGGTAAGGCTATGTAGATGTTTTCTCCTTAGTTCTGGTAAGAATCACACGTATTACCCACAACATGCAAAAATTGTGTTAGCAGTACTGTCTCAAATGCTGTGCTGGCATCTGGTTTTGACATTGACCCAATATCCTGGCCACATGTGAATGTTCAGACTCTGTCAAACAATAGGCTCTCCTCAAATCCTTTTGTGCACAAACTTGAGACAGAATCTCCAAACCAGACATTCCTCTGCTTGGGGAAAAGTCTGCTTAAATCTAATACCGGCTTGACCTTGCTCAAGGTTTGACATGCTTCCTCAAGCAGCAATTTTTATTCATAATTCAGTGGCACTGAAATATGTGAAGAGGATAAGTCACAAACAGTGTAATATGGAAAGCAAGTTGTGCCACAGGGCCACTATGTGTCAGCTCAAGTGCCATGAACATCATTTTGGTTGGGAGGCTTAGGAAAGGAAAAACCCCTCAGAGCACCTATAAGGATATTTACTCTTTGTGAGATTGTTACTGTGTGGTTGAACACAATCGATGAATCACTGACATCTCTCCCTATTTTCCTACCTAGCACAATGTAAACGACTGGATGGGGGCTTAGTTAAACTGAAGGAAGCTGCTGTACAGCTGGCTGAGCTGAACCAGAAACTTGCTGAGCAAAACATTGTGCTAACAGAAAAAACAGCTGCTTGTGAGGCTTTGTTACAAGACATTGCAACAAACACAGAAGTAGGTGGGTAGTTTACAACTACTGAAGTGTCCCACAGGCTAAGCAAGGCTCACATCATCTGTGTTGGGTTGGGAGACCCTCGAAGAGCTCCAGCTGCTTCTCGAGGTAACCCTATTGTTCTGTGTGTGCTGCTCCCATGCCATGCCAGAGAGCAGGTCCCCTGCCTTCCCCAGGTTGCCATCTGTGCTCTACATTTGGCCTACAGTATCTCACTAGTGCATTTGCCTGCTCTTGTCTTCCCTTTCCAAAGTGTAGGGCATGATGTGGGAAAGGCAGTAGCAAGAAAGGCACCTTCTGATTCAGAAATTTAGCGTTAGAGGAAAAACAGAGGGAAACATGGGGGAAAAGAGATCCCGCATGCTGTTCCTAACCTGGTGATGAAACTGTAACCATAGGCAAGCTGGCAACACAAAGGTTTTGAGTTGATGGTAATTTCTGATTTTCAGCAAAAAGTAAATCTGTAGAAGTGTATTAGTATATGTTCTGTATGCAAATTTGAAAGATCCATTTATGGTCCTGTCTTTACAATTCCTAGCTGAGGTGAAGAAAAAACTGGGTGAAGAAAAAGCTGTAGAGATACAGGAACAGAATAAGATTATTGCTGTGGAGAAGGCAGAAGCTGAGGCAGCGTTGGAGCAAATCAAGCCTATTCTAGACGCTGCCAAACAGGAGGTTGAGAAGCTTGACAAGGCTGAAGTTACTGAACTCAGGTGACTCATTTGTATGTGCAGTAGTGTAAACTCTTGGAAATACACTGAGAGACCCTTGTTCACTGGGTCTGAGCCTTAGCCTTACCTTTCTCACCTGCCTGTGAAGGTCAGAACAGCAGCTGTGTGGGTGCAAAGGTCACAACAGAACCCCCTGATTCCTAGCCCACAACTTTGCCATAAGACAGTTCGTCCAGCCCTTTGTTTGCTGTCTTCCCCATATTTCTTCAGGCATATTTTTTGCCTGAACAGTGGCTGTCCAAACTCATTCATTCCTCCTTTTTTTTTCTGTGTAAGTAGGAACACGTAACAGTTATTTTTCAGGGATACTTTCATAGCATGAAAATGTATTTCCCTGCTGAATTTACTCCTCCTTATGTTTTGATAATACATCTTGTATTTGAGTATCAATATAAAGGCACATCCAGTCTTTGGCTCTCCCTGAAATAGTTGTCCCCAAGTTAGCAATGGCTCTCCCTTCCCTGCCACACTTGTTCAATTTCCTTTCTCTCATAGGTCTCTGAATTTTTCTCCCAAAGGACAGTTGCTTCACTGCCCTAGGAAATAATAGCGTGGCTCAATGTTTTAAGCCTTCCAGTGTTGAAATCCTTTAGTATTTCATGGATCAAATTTTCTGAATACAAGAATTGGTTTTGAGTGTTTGAGTAGTTAATAATTTATTGTCTGATTTGGGTTATCTTTTTCACTGCTGTGGCTTGTTTTATGTACAAGTTCCTGTATTGCAATGCCTCTCTTAACTGGAAGTACTTGTGTCTGGCACCACATGCTTTGTCTCCTTTTTTCTCTTCCACTGTCTCTTTCACCTGCTTTCCAGATCCTTTGCAACACCCCCTAAGCAGGTGCAGGTTGTTCTGGAATGTATTCTTATAATGAGGGGTTACAAAGAACTAAACTGGAAGAATTGCAAAGCAATGATGGCTGACCCAAATTTCCTGCGACTTCTGCTGACGACGGACTTTAGGCAAATTCCATGGAGCAATGTGAAAGCTATGCGAGGTGAATTCCTGTTCTGTATACTTGCAGTGAATGTAGGATCTTGTTAATGTGATCAGCCATGTCAGTGACAATCCCTCCAGTGTGGTTTGGGAGGGTGGGATTCACTTCTGCATTGCTGCAATGCTGCAGATGTTGCACTGTTGAGGTGACTGGATTTTTCAGAGTTCAGAGACCTTCTGCTGTGTGTTCCACCCAGTTTATTCCTTAGCTAGGGGTCTTACAGGCTCTGGTTTAAAGCAGGCAAGAAACAAACAGGATAGCTGAGCAGCCCTGCTGTCTGCTTTTAGCTGCTTAGTAGACTTATGGCCTCACCCCTATGATGGCAATTAAAATGTGATGTTACAGAGTGGAAAGAAGATAAGCTGTGTCTAAGGTTTATGGGCCAAACTTTGCACATGCTCTCGAAAGGTGTAATCCAGAGTAGTTCCATTAGAAGGGGAGTTTGGGTCTTGGAGAAAAATTGCTTCTGGCTGCTGCAGAGAAGACAAATTATGATCCTCAGACATTCTGAATGCACTCCCTTCATGGAGAAAGAACCTGAGAAATCACTAACAGTATTGGACTTGTGTTGTTACAGCTCAGTAGCTTCATCTTAAACACAGGGTTTCTTTAATATTCTGACAACTGTTTCTTATTGTCTTCACAGTGTTGGCTGATATTTCTGGTAGGGAAAGCTATTTCTTTGAGAGTTTTTGCACAGTAATTCAACTCACTCGTAATATTTTTGTGTTTGCCAATTTAGCTCTGTTAAAGAATCTTAACACTACCTTCAGTGAAATGGAAGTTATTAGCAGAGCAGGACTGGGAATGTTAAAGTTTGCTGAAGCAGTGGTGACCTACTGTGATGTAGTTAAAACAGTCAAGCCAAAGGAGGAAAAGGTAAAATGTGTTGGATTCAAACTCAGAGGAGGTTGAAGCATGATCCTTATGGAAAAGACAACACTTGACCATTTCATAGACTGCCCACTTTTCCCATTGAAGTGCTTAAAAAGAGGTGTTTAGGAGAGCTACTGCAGTAGCAGTGAGTCAAGTTCTCAGTCATAAATCACTGTGTTTGTTGTGTCAGGATTCTGGGATGTGGGTTGCCATCCATGCCAGTGCTTGAGGGAGGAGGGAGAAACATGTTCAGTCAGAATTTTGCAATCTAACATGCTTAGAAGAGAACAGTTTAGAGCTGTCTACTAAAAACAAACTTCAAAACACATGGCATTTGGACAGAGCAGAGCCCAGTAGTACACAAAATCCCTGTTCCTTAAGCACAGACCTTTTGATTAACTTTTTTTAGGATGACTGGAAAGTCAGCTGTTACTAAAGGAAGTCTGGTGTCCAACAGGTGACACTGGGAAACTTTTGTCAAGAGAAGGCTATTGTATATGACTGACTACAGAGAAAGTATATTCATTAGATGATGTGTCTGACTATTTTTGGAGCCTTAATATTGTTGTTATTAAGGAGACGGAACTCCTCTTTTGTCAGGCCGTGAGAGTCCTACTAACCTCCAATGTCAGTAGGACCAGTCCCATGCTTTAATATACTTTGGGGGTACAAAACTCTGGGAGATTTCTCTGCTTTGGACCTGCCGTGTCAGACCGGGATGTGTGTTTGGGATGGGGAGAGGAGGGTAACAAACAGCGTCAGTTCTTTTGGCTTACACTGTTTATTACCAGGACATTTTGAAGTATATGATATAACCAAAAGAAATGTGAGAACTTAAGACTTCTCTCCAAAATCCTTCTGTCCTCTGATACTCTTATGTTTCCTCCAAAATGTAACGTAGGTGGCCAGGCTAGAACGGAACTATTTCTTAAGTAAGCGGGAACTGGAAAGGATACAGTCAGAGTTGGCTGCCATTCAGGAAGAGCTTAAAGCTTTGGGGGAAAAATATGAACAGGCAATAAGAGAAAACCAAAAGTTACAAGAAGAAGCAGAGATAATGCAGAGAAGATTAGAGGCTGCTGATAAGCTCATCAAAGGCTTGAAATCTGAGAATGAGAGGTAAGTGTAAATTCAAGGAGGATCATTTGTGACATCAGAGTTTCATGTGTCAGGGATAAAATCTATCAGGTAGAGACATTTTTGAAAATGTCACTTCCTAGGGTGTTTGTTTCTGAGAAGTGCTATTATCTGTTCTGAGCTAGTATCCATCAGCTCTTGGAAAATAACTCAGATTAGAAGAAAGAAAGTTCAGATCAACTCAGTGTCTATGGCCACCATAATAGTGAGAGAAAACTGATTCTAAATTTGTGGGTCTGTCTCAACCTGTATCTAAAGTAGCAGGAAATTCTGCACGTAAACCCCATCTTCCTGGTACAGATTAACCCATATAATTCTATCAGGTGGACAGAGGAATTCAAGGAATTGGAAATAAGAAAGGTGAAGTTGCTTGGAGATTGTCTACTCGCTGCTGCCTTTCTGAGCTACGTAGGAGCCTTCAGCTGGGAGTTTCGTCATGAAATGCTCTATCAAGTGTGGCAAGAAGATATTTTCTCACGAGAAATTCCTGCCAGTCGTCAGTTTAAGTTAGAGAGCCTCCTGACTAACGAGGTGGAGGTCAGCAGGTGTGTCCAGTCGAGAAACCCAGTGACTACTGAACGTGAAATTATAAAGTGGGAGTCTAGAGCTGAATCTGTAGCACAGAATTGGCATTGTGGGTGGAGGTGCACAGCCATACCAGAAAGAGGCAATCTTCCTTTAATGTCAAGAAAAGGAGACAAATTATTTTCCTTCTGATTAACAGGGGCCATTTGTTGTAACAAACCTAGACACATGTAATACCATCTGTAGGAATTTTTTTAAGGAGTTATCTATAAAGTGTGTTCCCATAACCCAATAGGTGTCTTTTCATTGACTTCAATGAGTTTGGTATTAAACCCATGCCCATATATCAACTACCACAGGATTATTCACCAAAGGCAGCAGTCAGTACTTTGAGTAGTGTAGTTACAATGAGTCAGTCTGAGCTTTGACACTACTCCCATAATCACGTACCCTGTACCTGTGTCCTTGTGTGTCTAGTGCTCAGTGAATTGCATAATTTTGCTGACAAATGAAATGTGCTGCTCTCCCGTCGAGTTTTCATCCCAGACTGGTCTTTGATCCATTCTGTTCCCAGATGGGTTTCCCAAGGATTGCCTCCAGATGAGCTCTCTGTCCAGAATGGCATCCTGACAACATATGCAAGCCGCTTCCCACTCTGTATCGACCCACAGCAACAGGCATTGCATTGGATTAAGAAGAAGGAAGAAAAAAATAATCTGAGGGTAAAGATAAAAGATTGTTTTATCTCATTACTGGTTGTTTTCAAAGCTGCATAAATATCTGTTACCTTAAATGGGGAACCAGTTATGTATTATAGAATCATAGAATGGCTTGGATTGGAAAGGACCTTCTAGTTCCTCACTCCTGCCGTGGGCAGGGACACCTTCCACTATCCCAGGTTGCTCCAAGCACCATCCAACCTGGCCTTGAATGCTTCCAGGGATGGGGCAGCCACAGATTCTCTGGGCAACCTGTGCCAGGGCCTCACCATCCTCACAGGGAAGAATTTCTTCTCAATATCTAATTTAACCATGGCCTCTTTCAGTTTAAAGCCATTCCCCCTTGTCCTGTTGCTAAATGTGCTTGTCAAAAGTCCCTCCCCATCCCTCTTGGAGCCACTTTAGGCACTGGAAGGTGCTATAAATTCTCCCCAGAGCCTTGTCTTCTCCAGGATGAACAACCCCAGCTCTCAGCCTGTCTGCATGTGCAGAAAGAATCCAACCAAAAGGCTGGTGTAACTTCCATGTAGGACATAAACACAGTTAGGGGCATAAACTAGAACTTTAAAGAGTAATTCTCTAAATGGAAATTATTCTCAGCTAATTGAAAAATAAAGCACCTTTACTGTTTTGTACAAGTGCAGTTTATATCATCTGTAAGGGGAAAGACAAAAAGCAGCAAAGAGAAAACTTAATTAGTGTTGGCACTTATTGCAAAATAACAATGTCCAGCAAATTTAATATCAGTTCTCCTTTCATATTTTCCTATCGTTCTCTTGCAGATGGCTTCCTTTAATGACCCAGATTTCCTTAAACAACTAGAACTGGCCATAAAGTATGGAACCCCTTTCTTGTTGCACGGTGTTGATGAATACATCGATCCTGTGATAGACAATGTCTTAGAGAAGAAAATAAAAGTTGCACAGGGGCGAACGTTCATTGTCCTGGGGGACAAAGAGGTTGACTATGACAGTAATTTTAGATTGTACCTGAACACCAAATTAGCAAACCCCAAGTATTCTCCCTCTGTGTTTGGCAAAGCTATGGTTATCAATTATACAGGTAAGCTCTAGTGTGTATTTAATAACAAAGTAACGATTATGCTGTTGTGCAAATTTAGGGCCTGGGTTGTTGTCTGAAAGCTCGATGAAACTAAAAAAATTCATACTCTCTCTTATACTTAGCATCTGATTTAATATAAAATCCTTCTCACTTCTCTCTTCTAATATGCAACTGAGTTAAATATCTCTTCCTGCACTGGTCAGGTGAGGATGCTTTGGTAGAATTAATACTCAGAGTTATTAACCAAGTCACTCTGTTGCAGTGCTGTAGTTTTAGGAGAGACTTGAGATTAAATAAGTTGTATAAAAGCTGTGCTGTGTTTAGAAAACAGTCTGTGCTCTGTCCGTGTATTGTACCTGCAGTGACACTCAAGGGCCTGGAGGATCAGCTGCTCAGTGTCATCACGGGTTTTGAAAGGAGGGAATTGGAGGAACAGAGAGAGCGTCTCATCCAGGAGACAAGTGAGAACAAAAACCTGCTAAAAGATCTGGAAGATACTCTCCTTCATGGACTGACATCTTCCACTGGAAATATGTTGGACAATGTGGAATTGGTGCAAACCCTGGAAGACACAAAGTTCAAAGCTAGTGAGGTACGAGCTCTGGGCTTTTTGGAGGGCTATCTATGAACAGAATGTAGTCTTTCCTTTTTCATTGTACTTCATTTTTCACCCCTGAAGTTTGCAAATAATTTGAAAGGAATTGGAGTTTTCTCAAGAACATGTTGCATCTTTAAGTATTGGGCACTATTTTTTGGTTAGAGAACCAAATCCTATCTTCAGGAAAGTCCTTAATAGGACTAAAGTAATGTTTGTTTACAGTTGTAAAGCAAAAAGCATATGAGATGTATTTCTTTCACCTCTGAAGCAACCTCTGTCCTGTATCAGGTCTGACATGAAAAAAATTAAGATGCTTCTTAATCAGAGATGATGTAGAATCTTCATCCGTGGTGTTTTCAGGCCATAGCTGGGCAAAACCACAGTGGACCTGATCTAGTGGTGGTCATAACCAAGCTATGGGTAGAAAGTTGAACTAAAGATCCCCAGAGGGCCTTTCCCACACTATTTCCACAAATTTGTATAAATCTTTGCCTTTACTTTTTGTAAATATACAGGGTGGGATTAATTTTATCTAACTTTTGATTTTTGTAATTCATACAACTTCTTTTGAGTTACCTGCCCAGATTCCCCCTGTAGTCCCACAGAGAGGCAGGCACTGAGCAGCTCTGGTTATTGTGGGATAATAGACCCACTCTGGATCAGGACAGTGTAATCACAGGTGTAAAAATCCCTGTCTGCCCAGGTGATTGAGAAACTGAAGCTGGCTGAGACGACAGCGGCAGATATCGACCTCCTCCGAGATGGCTACAGACCAGCTGCCAAGAGAGGGGCCATCCTGTTCTCTGTCTTGTCTGAGATGGCACTTGTCAACACCATGTATCAGTTCTCACTGGTCTCCTTCTTAGAGGTTTTTGGATTCTCTCTTCGGAAATCGATGCCCAATCCTATTCTTCCGAAGAGGTTACAAAACATCATGGATACACTGACTTTGAACACCTACAACTACGGCTGCACAGGTTAGTGCCATTTTAGCCATGGGCTGAGACTGTTGTGCAAAAAAAGGCAAAGCCCTGACTTCAGTTGGTTCATGTTAAAGAGACAAATTACCAAACAGGGAATTTGGTGATGTTCAGGTCTCAGCACTGCTCCTGGTTCACACTTTACTCCCTGCTATTTCTGTTAAAAGAAACTATGCACATTACCCATGTTGCAGAAATGCTTTCCTTAACACACTCACAAATGGTAAAGGCAGCTGTGGAGATCACAGGGGCTGTATTGATTCTGTAAGCTTGATCCAACACCCCGGCTCTGATTCCCCTGGTCATAGAATTATAGCATTGTTCAGGCTGGAAAAGACCTTTAAGATCATCAATTCCACCTGTCAACCAAATGATCATTGTGGGGGGACCAGATCATGGAATCACAGAATGGTTTGGGTTGGAAGGGACCTTAAGGATCATCTCATTCCAACCCTGCCATGGGCTGGGATGCCACTCGCTAGATCAGGTTGCTCAGGGCCCCATCCAAAATGGCCTTGAGCAATTCCAGGGGTGGAGCATCCCATCAATCCCACAACAGATGCAAGGTGTGGATTGAAAGATTGCTCCAGTTCCACAAACTTTAGCAGCTGATTTTTGAAAATATCATCCTTTTAACACAGGTTTGTTTGAGAAGCACAAGTTACTATTCTCCTTTAATATGACTGTCAAGATAGAACAAGCTGATGGCCGAGTGCCACAAGACGAATTTGAGTTCTTTTTGAAAGGTAAAGTGAATATTTATATTTAAGTATGTAGCTCTACGTAGCATTAGTTAAAAGATCTTTTGAAGACAGATCTTTGACTAGATATGATTTACCAATAGCCAGCCCCCCAAGAAAGTGAGCTCTCCCACTGAGGAGAGCTGCACTGCATTGGGTTACACTGACGGGGGATCCTGCTATTTCTATTTTTTTCACTTTGTTAAGCAGTGAAGAGGCTGATCTTTTTCTGTTGGCAGATCTCACATTAGCTAATTGTTAGGGTGTTACCTGAGAAAGTAATCTGTAGTTATTTTGTGACTATGTTGTAGTCACTTTCTGACTGTGTATATAAAATTTTAGAAATGTTTGCAAAGATGAAACTGCCGCTTTTGCAAGCACTTGTAAAATGCCATTTTTCCTTCAGCAGACCAGTCTAATCTTACAGTGCTTCCAGGAACAAATTTCCACTTGGTTCCTCTGTGCAGTGGGAATGTATGTGTGGTTCTGTATTGGAGAATTTGTGGCCTGGACACTGACTCTGGTTTCTGGATGCGACTAGGCAATATTTCCCTGGAGAAGAGTGCCCGAAAGAAACCGTACGCTTGGCTTCCAGATCAAGGCTGGGAAGACCTGATTCGCTTGTCTGAACTATTTCCTGAGAAATTTGAATCTCTTCCAGATGATGTGGAAGAAAATGCAGATGTATGGAAAAATGTACGTGCTTTTTTCCAATCCTGTTCTCTCTCCTAGTTTTTCTTCTGGTATTAAATGTTCAAGTGTGATGCAATGTGCCACAGCACTCCACAGGAGGGATGTCACTGCAGGCTTCTTCCCTCAAGGCCTTGCTTTCTTTCTTGACCTCAGTTAGTGATTGGCTTTTTTGCAGAAGAATGAAGGATTATATTATTTAAAAAACAAACAAAGAAATCTTCCCTGGTATACTGTAGATTTTAAATTTGTCAGTCAAATGCCTTAAGAGGAGTTATTTGCCCTATTGAAGTCAGTGGATTTTTTCTGTTGATTTCAACAGTCAACATTTCACTGGTATTTTTGTGCTGCTAAATGGTACTTTGATCTTCTTGTGGCAGTGAGTTCTATAGGCTATTGACAAACACAGATTTCCTTTGTTCCTCCTTTAGTTTTATTCCATGTCTTCTTGCTTTATAAGTCGTCTTCCTGTAAGCAATCTGTTAATACTTACTACTTGGGATGCTATTTTCTATATCTTAAGAGAATTACTTGACATAAAATGAAAGTACAAACGTGTTTCTGGACTTGGATACTTTATATTAAAAAGTTGGATTTTTTACATTCATCTGATCTTTTAATATTTACTTGCAGCTGATTGACTTTCTTTGTTTTCTTTGTGTCTCTTCGCCCCTCGTTCATCAAATTGGTTTTCTCTTTCCTAGTAATCTCCCACAGAGCCATTTGATTAATTTGCATTGTCTGCCACCTTTTCTTGCCAGTGGTATGACACAGATGCTCTGGAGCAGATCCCACTCCCAATGCAGTATGAGGACAGTCTCACAGACTTCCAGAAGCTCCTGCTTTTGCGGTGTTTCCGGGTGGACCGGATGTACCGGGCAGTGACAGACTACGTGACAGTGACAATGGGCGAGACGTGAGTCACTCACCTCTCTCACATCCAATCACACCATTCACACAGGGCTGGAGCTCTAATCAACTATGTCAGTGGTTCTGAATTTGCCTAAACAGCAGAGCAGGAGTTGTGTCTGAATGATTGTCCATATGCCGTCCGTGGTGAGCTTTGCACTTTGTGTACAAGGCTCTGTTCACATGTGGTGGCTGCTCTGTGCAAATCAGCCAAATTATTGGGCTTCTTCCTCTCCCAGGTATGTGCAGCCCCCCGTGATCAGCTTTGAGGCCATCCTGCTGCAGAGCAGCCCTTACTCACCAGTGGTTTTTATCCTAAGTCCTGGCTCTGATCCTGTCAGTGATCTCATGAAACTGGCTGAGAGGACAGAATTTGAAGCACATAGACTCAAATTCCTGGCCATGGGACAAGGCCAAGAAAAGGTAACTTGGGTGGGAGGGTGGGGATGTACTGTGTGCAGCAAGTGAGTGTGAGTTGCAAGCCATGCTCCTAATGCTCTGTGACTGATCAAATTTCCTTTCCAAAGGTCTGCTCCATTTTAAAAGGAGTTACTTCATGGTTCTGACAAAGATTTGTTTGTCTGGGAATAAAATTTTCCTGAACATTAAAGGGGCCATTTGGCTGACTGGCTGCTGTTGTGGTTTGGGTGAGGGTAGATTCAAAATCAGATTGTCAGCTGTTAAAAAGTAGTTGATCTGAGCTGTTACTGTGTATGGACATGAGGTGGTTGGAAGTTACAGTGTTCATTACTGAAAAGTTCTCCTGATGCTTTTCCTGCCTTTCCTGTAGCTTTCCTTTTTGTTGTGGACACTAAGGCAGGATGTCCAAAGCTTAAAAACTGACTGAATTTGCTGTGATTTCAGTCAGTGGGAGAATTCCTATCAGATTCATTTAGACCACCACTTTCCTAGCAGGAGAACCCACTGCACGAGCCCTCAGAGGCAGTTTGCTCTTAGGGTAAAGGGAGAGTTACTCACAGGTGGTTCTCCCCCTCTCTTCAGATTGCTTTGCAGATGCTGGAGGAAGCAGTGGTAAATGGAGAGTGGCTCATGTTGCAGAACTGTCACCTTTTGGTGAAGTGGCTGGTCTATCTGGAAAAAGCCCTGGAGAAAATTGAAGAGCCTCACCCAGACTTTCGCCTCTGGCTGACTACCGACCCAATTAAGGGCTTCCCAATTGGAATCCTGCAGAAGTCCTTAAAGGTGGGGAAACCCCAGCCAGGAGGGCATGTCCTGGCACTGGTACTCAGCAGAACAGGCTGGCTCTGGGTGGAGCCTGACCTGAGTGCAGCACACTGACCCGGGCTTATGAACTCATTTTTTGTCTTTATAAGCCAAATAATCCTTTTTTCATCATCCTGTTTATCTTACTGGGATAGGATACTTTACTTGGGTGAAAGCTGTTCAGCAGATTTTTTCCTGAAGCAGTTATTTCAAAGTAAAGGTTTGTGAGTAGACCTAGGAATGTGGCAAATGGTCTTTAGATTCAGATGCTGCCACAAGTGAGGAGTGTCTGGAGAGACAGAAATAGCCCTGTCAGCCCTGATGCTGCAGTGCAGAACCAAGGCCTGTGTCTGGCAGTGCCAGTGGAGCAGATGTTGGAATAGGATAATGGTTTCCAGCTGCTACTTCAGGCTGCAGCATTTATCACCAGAAGCTGATTATGTTGAAGGTACAAGCCATGATTCTGCCCTGATGTTCTTTTCTGTGGCTGCTTTACTGCTGTTGTGGTGACCTGTCCTGTAAACATCATTATTTCATTTCACAGATTGGAAAGCAGTGGCTGTGTCAGTGACAGCTCTGGGCTGTTCTCCCACTCACCCTGCAGTGGGAAGGGAGCTGGAGTGGATCTTTAAGGCTGCAGATCCACCCTTTGTGGATCTTGCCAGGAGCACTGAGAACAGAGGTTTTGGAGCACTTGGAAAAAGCCGCCAGGAAGCAGCTCTGGCAGTTTGATCAGCAGTAAAGCCACACTGGAGAATGTTAAGCCATCTTAGTGTGGCAATATAGGACACACTAAAATGTGTAAAGTACTGGTATTTCAGTAAGTTAGATCTTCAAGTGTGAGAAATATTAATGTCTTGCCAATAACATGACTATTTCTGAAATAATACCAAGTTCTCTTTACATAGGTGTGTTTACCTTGATAAACTTAAAAGGTCTGTTTCATGTCTTTACTTAAGACAAAAATCCATATTTGACAGGCATTTGGAAAGCTACTTTAAATGTCTTGTATTTTATAGCTTACTTAATGTGATATATTTACAGCTGATTTTCCTCAAATTATCCAGTAATTGATGGCTTTCCTAATTATTTTGATAGGTTGTTACAGAACCACCTAATGGTCTGAAATTGAATATGAGAGCCACCTACTTCAAAATTCCCCAGGAAGCCTTAGAACAGTGCCCACATCCTGCCTTTAAATCCTTAGTCTATGTCTTGGCATTTTTCCATGCTGTTGTTCAGGAGAGAAGGAAGTTTGGGAAGGTTGGCTGGAATGTACCATATGATTTTAATGAATCTGATTTCCAGGTAAGAAAACAATTACAATGGCTCTTATATTCTTGAGTAGCTCAGATTACTTTTGAAAGCATAGAATTTATCCAGCTTTAACCTTTCTCACAATTAGATTTTGCTTAATATTTTTTTCTGCTTCTGTGGAGTCATGTAGACTCCTGATCTTCTATAATGTCAATTTGGGCCATGAAAAATTAGATTCCCAATCCTTCATGTTTATATTGCCTCTCTCACGGGTTTCTTTTCTTAGAGGATTTATACTTTTTAATTATTTCAGAAAGAAGTAATGGATAGTTTTCAAACATGAACTACATGAAATAAAATCTATGAATATCTGTATGTGATTTATGAATCTTCTTATCTGACATGTTCCAACTTTATTAGGTCTGCATGGAAATCCTTAACACATACTTGACAAAAGCTTTTGAACAAAAGGATGATCAAATCCCTTGGAGCAGTCTCAAGTATCTTATTGGGGAGGTGAGTGAGTGCCTACAATGCCACAAGAATTCAGATAAATGAAGTTTCCTTTCTGCATGGGCTGCATGAAGTAAAGCTGGGAATCATTCCTGGGCAGGCTTGAAACTCTGGTGTTGCCCTGAGCAAGGGCTTTAAGCTCAGTCTCAGGGAATTAGGGCCACTGTGTGCAACTGCACAACAGGGAGTTATGGAGCTTAATTAATTCTGAGAGAGCCCTTGGGACCCCGTGCTGAAAGTGCACAGTGTTATTGGCACTTGGGGCATCACTGGAGCTGTACAAATGTGTGTTCCCAGAGCTGGTGAAGCTGCACTACGCTGGCAACTGCTGTGACCTGAAATTCTGCAAAAACTGTTACTTTGCAGCACTTAATCCCAGCTGAGCGTGAGCTGGTACCTCAGGAAGGCACTGCTGCACATAAAGCACCAAGATGGGTGATTAGGAGTGCCCAGAGCAGCTCTCTCCAGACCGAGGCGAAATGCTTCCTGTCTGGCCCCTGAGAGGGGGTTGGAGATGTCCTTGGGACCCATAAGGGAGACAGTGTTACAGCTCAGCCACTGCAAAAGCAGAGTATTTTGGACCTTTGGGTGATTTTTTAAGCTGTATTTTCTGCTCCAAAAGCCTGTGCTGTAATGTTGATGTCACTGATTTCCAGGTCATGTACGGGGGGCGCGCCATCGATAGCTTTGATCGGCGCATTCTGACCGTCTACATGGATGAGTACCTTGGGGATTTCCTGTTTGACACATTCCAAGTGTTTCATTTTTATAAAAGCGACACAATTGATTATAAAATTCCAGAAGGGACTGTAAAAGATGACTTTGTTGGTAAGAAATGCTTTTCCTTCACATACATTAGCATGAAAAAAAGTCTGCTTCCAGTATCCATTAATGGTCTCCATACATCCACTGCTGGCTATGAGAAGTTGAACAGAATGCCAGGCACTGCTGCTGTACAGAGTGCAGTGTTATAATCCACTGCTTTATAGGAGCAGTCCTTTGGAACGTGGGCTTACCAGTGAGCTCCTCAGGTCTTGAAAAAACCCCATCCAACTCAAACCACAGAGCCTCAGAAAAGCAGCGTGATAATTTTGTGAAGTGATAAATTTCTGTGGGAGTGGTTGTGTGTTTAAAAGTGTTTATTTGATCTGTGTCTTGCTCCAACACCAGCTTTATCATTTCATTTTCAAGCAAAGCAGTAACAAAATTGCTCTGGTGTCCTGGTTGTGCCTGGTGTCTGGGCTAACAGAGCCCCTGTGGTTGTTTTCCAGAGGCCATAGAAGCTCTCCCGCTTTCCAACACCCCAGAGGTGCTGGGCCTTCACGCCAACGCCGAGATCGGGTATTACACGCAGGCCGTGCGGGACATGTGGGCTCACCTGCTCGAGCTGCAGCCCCAAACTGGTGTGTTCCTGTCTGAACGGGTTTGTAAACAGGAAATCTGGTGGTGACTGCTGAGCCCTGGGGACTCCCGTGTGTGGGGAGTGATCCAGGGGCTGTGTCCCAGCCTTGGGACAGCGGGGACTGGGAGCTGAGCAAAGCCACTGCACGGCTCAGCCCTGGAGCAGCTCAGCACCTGCCCAGAGGCACAGCTGGACACACACAGGGAGTCTCGTGGGCAAATGTCAGAGCAGCAGAGCGGGGGAGATGGATGCCAAAAGGTGACTCGGCTCTCAGCCTTCTCTCAGAGAATTCATTGTAGAAGGGGTGGCCTGTACAGATTTAGTCTCACTAAAACTTTCTGGTTTCAGGTGAAACTGGTGCAGGAATTAGTCGAGATGAATATATTGCAAATGTTGCCAAGGATATAGAAAACAAATTACCTCAAGTATTCGATATCGACCAGATACGCAAAGGTTTTGGAGTAACCATCTCCCCCACGACTGTGGTGCTGCTGCAGGAACTGGAACGTTTTAATAAACTCATCGTTCGAATGGGAAAGTCATTGGCTGAGCTACAACGTGTAAGTAAAATCACAGCAACTCGATGGAACCAGCTGGGCTTTGCCTGCCCCAGGCTGGCACTCACAACTCTTACCATCTTTCCAGGCCTTGGCAGGGGAGGTTGGAATGAGCAGCGAACTGGATGATGTGGCTCAGGCTCTCTTCAATGGGCAGATTCCTGGGATCTGGCGTCGGCTGGCCCCTGACACGCTCAAAACACTTGGAAACTGGATTATTTTCTTTAGAGATCGCTATGACCAGTACTCCAGCTGGGTAAGCAAGTGGCTCCAGAGAGCTTTTTGTTTTGTTAACCTGCACCATGTGCTGTGCAGGTTGGTGCAGAAGCCAGGGAACTCTCACTCTTCAGGTAAGTTTTTGAACTAGTGCCAATCATTGCATGGCTGTGGATGCAAGGCAGAATCATCCCAGGCTCTCTAAGCAGCCTCTGGGCTGAGTACCAGGTGCTGCCCATCACCCTCTGTGGTTGCAGGTTAATGAGGGTGAGCCTGAAGTGATGTGGCTGTCGGGCCTGCACATTCCTGAATCCTACCTGACCGCTCTTGTTCAAGCCACCTGCAGGAAACACAGGTGGCCCCTGGATCACTCCACCCTCTACACAGAGGTAACCAAGTACAGGACAGCAGAAGACATCACTGAAGAGTCCACTCAGGGTAGGTGTTTTTACAATTATTTGGCAAAAATAATGAAGTAGTTAATTGGTGAGAGAGACAAATCACTTGGCACACTAAATTACTTTGGTTACACCTTGGCAGGCATTGGCCCTAGGTTTGCATTTCACAGTCCTCATGATTTCCAGCTGGGTTCTGGTTCCTGCAAAGCCCCTGTGTGCAGGAAGCACCATCTTCCCCCTTTAGTTCTTCCCACCCACAGGCAGGGATTTTAACTTACACCTCTCCTTTGCTTGCTCCCTCTGTGTGTGTGTGTATATATATTTCTATATATATTTACATGTATATATATGTATATACACACACACTGAATTCTTAATGCCTGGAACATTACCAATCCCAGCAGGTTTATAAAGATCTATTTATACCACAAATATTCTGAAATGTATTTAAATAAAAAGTAACTATGTATCTTTTATTGTGTAAATATCTCTTTATGAGTTCTCTCTGACTAGCACTGCTCTAATAACTAAATATAACAAGCTGGGTTCAGGGGGACAGCTAAGCAGGGCTCTGAGTACCAGACCTGATTGGGATCAGAGGAGGCAAAAAGTCCAATTGTTTTCATTAAATCTAATTTGCAGTTAAAAATAAAAGTCCCCTCAGTGGCCTATCTGGAGTATTCTTTATTAACGCTGTACTTCATCAATGTTGTCCTTGGTATTTGTATCAGAACAACTCTCCCAACCCTTCACCTGCTGTCAGTGACCCAGTGATCAGACCCAGGGGAGTTACAAAGCTCTCTGTGACTTGGGCAATTGGAAGGCAGCAAATTGGATTTATTCATAGTATTGTTTATCATGTGTAGTGCAACTGAGACAATTTGATTTGATTTCCTAATACAGCTGGATGATAAAAAGCCTTCAGATAACTGCACCCTGTGCAGCTGCAGTTTGAAATGCAGCACGTTTGAGATGACTGCAGTGCCCCTGACAGGCATTGCAGGAACAATTTCTTAAACTGATCTTTTCTAGTAGTTCAGTTTACACAAATGTTGCATTTTGTGCCTTCACAGGCTGCTTTGTTTCTGGTCTGTTCCTGGAAGGAGCAGACTGGGACACAGAGCACGGCTGCCTTATCCAAAGCAAACCCCGAGTCCCGGTGGTGGAGCTGCCCATCCTGAGGATAATCCCCACGGAAGCACACAGACTCAGACTCCAGGTACGGCTCCTTCATTACCTTCCTTCTGCTGTCACATCTCCCTAGCTGGCAGTCCCTGCCCTCTCAGCCCAGCCGTTGGATTTTACCATTGCCACTCCCACATGAAGAACTTAGCTTAACACCTCTGACATCACCCATCATTACAGCTTTTGTAAGGGGGTTGATGCCTTTGTTGCCTCCTTTCCCTTCACGCACTCTGGGATGGGGATCTTGTGACACTCTTACACTCCCTACTCTTTCAATTATTTCCCATCCCCAGTTAGTGACATAAAGGACATTTACATTTTCTGGGTATTGGATATTTAAGACCTATAATAAAAACAGTGAACTTCTGAAGGCAGACCTCTGTCCTCGAGGCCCTTGTTGTTTCCCATTCCATGGAGGAGCCCAAGTCTCAGTGTCCCTGTTGCCCCCTGCTCTTTCAGAACACGCTCCGGACGCCCGTGTACACAACCTCCATGCGCCGCAACGCCATGGGCTTTGGCCTCGTGTTTGAAGCTGATCTTTACACTACAAAACACATTTCCCACTGGGTCCTTCAAGGTGTTTGTCTCACCCTGAATGCTGACTGATAGTTGGAAATAGGCACTACATTCTTCCCCCAGAATCCAACCCTTTGGAGGCACAGGGCAAAGAACCCTCAACCCAGGCAGAGATTCAGCACCATGGGTGGGGTTGAGTTCACTTAGGCACACCTGACTTTAAATAGTATTAGCTTGGTTGTCTCATATTCTGAATAAACACATTTGAAGAACAGAGTGTTTTTTGTAACTTGTGTTTGCTTTTGGAAAGGTTCCAAGCTGGTCAGTGGATGCAAAGAGGGAATGAGTTGGTCTCGCACACACAAAGACTAAGGGTTGCCTGGATGGTTGTAAGAAATGTCTTTAATTGCCCAAAGCATCACTTCTGCGGTGCCTGGAAGCGGTGCCTCCCACCAGCCTCCAACAAGTGGCAGGGTAGGTCACTCATACAACAGACGACCATAAAAATATGGTGCCAACAACCAAAGTAACCAAACCCGCTGCTGGTTAATGCAATACACATAAAAACAGTAAACCTCAGAGTAACAAACTTGCTTTAACCAACCCCTTTCCAGGAACACAGCTTTTCCCTATCTCTCCCCACCACTTGTGAAACAGAATTCCAACCACAGAGCCAGCAAGGCGCGAGGCTGAGGCGGGTTTGGGGCTTTGGGACAGCGAGTGACAGAGGGAGCAGAGGGCGGGCAGAGGTGGAACCCTGGCCCGGGATCAGCCCTGCTGGGAGGGTCATGCTGCTGCACGGGAACTCGAGCGGGACCATGGGTGGGACAACAGCTCTGCCATCCTGCCAGGGCCTGTGCTGGGGATGCTGACAGTGGTCCAAGGCTCTGGAGAGACACACACCAACACAGCTGCAGAAAAAGCTTACAAGGGGCAGACTACAGCTGGCGAGGGGAGGGGACAGGGCAGGCAGGGATCCTTCATCAGCTGTCACAGAGAATACACGTTCCAAATTTTTAAAGGCACATCATAAGCTTAGCAGCATTTGGGAGCCAGTGTTTCTTGCTGGTCCTACTCAGAGGCTGCAGACAAGAGTGAAGCAGAGGTGAGCTGGAGGTGGTGATCAGAATGTAAGAAAAATGGTTAAATTTGTGCTCCTTTCCCAAAACTGCATACCCTTCCAGCTCCCAGTATGCCTTTCTTTCCTAGGAAGAAAAATAATTAAAAAAAAAAAGAATCAAGTAGTCTAACAGCTATTGGGTCTACCTGCTACTTACTAGAAAGGAATAGGGGAATCTGGGCAAGTGCAAGGCAAGTCCATCCCAATCCACAAGGATAGAAATCAAGGATGCCAGGTTCTCCTATATGAATTGGTTACATCACTTAAAACTAAATACTCACATTTTAGAGGGGCAGCTCAGGTTTCTAAGCTGGCAGCAGCCAGCACTGTCTGATGATGCCCAAAACAAGACTAAGGTTTTTAGGAAACAAAAATAATCCCTTTACAAAAAAAGTGCAGGTTAGAGCGTAAAGAACCCCTTTCCATATTGGATAGCCAGTTATATTTCCTTCCTGGAGAAGGAGCTCTGAGCCAGTATGGAAGGTGCTACAAGTGCAGTGTACTGACTATGTAAAATGTGTCATGAAGCCATTCGATTAAAAAAACCCAAAACCAAACCAATCCCCACAAACAACCCAGTGTTCATACTCTTCCTATGAGGGTCATTAACCCTTTCAATGGTGCTTCCCCCACCCATATTTTACTTAAAGCCACAAACCAAAGTATTTAGGATTAATCAAGTAGTGCTTGCTGGGACTGGGGATGTCCTTGGGTCATTAAAGTGAACGTACATGTAACCCAACTTTCAGTGCTGCTGCGAGAGCGGCTGTCGTAGAGGTCAGAGGGGGCTATGGAGTGCTCACAGACACAGTGCAGACGAGACCCTCTGCCAGGTCACACGGTCACAGCCGACACGGGTGGCTGCAGCTGTGAGGGAGGGGCGTTTTCTCTAACAGCGCTCACTGACACAGCCCGTGCCTTTGTCCACACGTGCAGTTACACTACATGGAGCAGCGCTCGGAAGCAAGCGGTCAGGTCCCCCTGATTTGGCCACAGCATGGAGTGGTTATATACCTTGCCGTATGAACACAGTCCTAGGAGGTTTCATTAGAGGAGCAAAATGTATTAATGATGTACCCGAGAGGAGTTTGGCATGCATGGGGCATCAAAAGAAACTTCACCGCAGGTGCTATTTACCCTACAGGCTCACAGTGCATAACCAGCACAGAACAGCGTTTCCGTGGTGTTCTCAGACAGTTCTGTCTGTCCCCGAGTGCTTTCTGACCACTTTGCTTCCATGGACCTGATCCACGGCCAGCGTCTCCACCTCCGGCTGCGGCTGGGAGGGCGCGGTGTGGTGGATGCGATGAGCCACCCCGATGTGCGCCTTGTGCGGCTTCTCGCGGGCGGGGCTCTGCGACTCACCGGGCGCACGATCCGAAGGAATCGGTGGGATAACCAACGGCCTCTCCTTTATCAGATGTACCTCTGCCGTTTCCCTGGCCAACAGAAAGGGCGTGGGATCGGGCATGGCATCCACGGGCTCTCGCAGCACCAGCTTCCGGCTCTCTGACCCTATTCTGTAGGCCTCTTCGAACTCGGGGTTCAGCGGTGTCGACAGACTCTTCTTCATCCTGCGCCGCGGCGTCTCCGGCAGTTTGTCCTTGGGAGGGGACGGCTTGTAGCCGGACAGCACGGGGCTGCCCGACGGGGTCCCCTCCGAAGTCCCGCTGGCACTCATCAGCTTCTTCTTCGTCGCGTGCAGCTGAGAGGTCAGATACGCAATCGTGCTCGCCCTCTGCTCCAGTTCGCTGGACAACATATTGAGCTTATGGCTTTTCATTTTTAACTCTTCCAAATACTTCTTTTCTCTTTCTTTAATAGTGTTTTCCAGCACCATTATCATCGCATTCTTTTGTTCAAGTTCTTTCAACAATTCGTTATTTTCAGCCTCTTTGATTTTCAGCTGAGCTTCAAGATCTTTGCACTTACTTTTGAGTTCATCACTTCGTGAACTACCACTTTCTAGAAGAACAGGAAAAGCAGAAGTGTTTCAAGTTAACAACAGCCACTATGTAAAACAGTGCAATAGGGTTTCTTTTGCCAGACCAAAGCCGTAGGAGGAAACCAAAAGACTAACTTCAGCTAATATCCCACATCATCCCTGATCCAGGGGGTTAATCTCAGGGAATATTTTATTCCTGTTGTTAACATAATACATGGAAAACAACTAGGATCTATTGTATAAACACACACACATATATATATATAAGCTTTGTGGTTAATTACAGCACCAACTCAGCTAAGTTTCAAAAATAGTCTCACTTTTCTGCCCCTAGAATTTGTGTTCTGTGTTTCCATACAGCAAGCAGAGAACTGACTGTCTAGTGGAGTCAGCAGTTCCATGTGCTATTCCTGGCTCTTTCACAGATTTCCTGTGTGACCTTGGTATAGACATTAACTTCATAAATAACAGTAAGTCTGGAGAGGAGGAAACTATGCTTATTATACCTTTAGAATTTACGAAGTCAAGCATCCCAGTGCAAAGTGTCTCACGTACTTGTAACAGAGAAAATATAAACATTGAAAAAGATGACTATATTGACCATGAGAAGAAAAATGCCATGTATTCCTTACCTGACAAGTCTGAACTCTTTACAGTCAGCTCATAGGTTAAATCTGAGGAAAGAAGTTGTTTATTTTTGTTAGAACATCACCATGGGCCCCATACATCACCTGATAAGCAGATTTCAATAAATACAGAACTAACTCATCCTACTGCCCAAAGCAAGAACAGGAGATTCACTGCAAATTAGCAAATGTGTAAAACAACTGAACTATTAGCTTTTTAAAGAAAAAATGAAAAAATCTTGGCTTTGATCAGCCAGTTGTGCCCCAAGATATAAACTGATCTACATCCAGATATAAACACTCTAAATCCACCCTGCTGGTGCGCTTTGCTGCTGAGGTTTCTCTGCTCAAGTGGGAAGGAGCTACTCCAAGGAATGAGGCAGGAGATGCTCCTACTCCGGTGGTACCTGTGCAGTGCTGCTGCAGGCGGCGCAGCTCGGCGTGCAGCCCCTTCAGGGTGTTGGCATGTTCCCGCTGCAGGAAGAGCAGGTTCTTCTGGGCACTCTGCAGCTGGTTCTCCAGGGTGGAGGTGGCCATCCTGACCTGCAGTCACCCTGCCAGGGAACAGACATGGAATTGTAACGGTGAGTTACCTTGCACATACGGAGATCCTCGTTCTGCAGCCACGATCAGCAGGAATGGCTGAATTCTACTGTTAATGCGTTGATCATCTAATGCCACAAAAGGTTTTTCTGCTTCAGGACTATTTCAATTACAAGTGCTCTAAGTTCATCAAAAGCCTAATTGTACTGTAGTCTAGAGCAGGGAACTCATTTGTTTGGAGTTAACACATTTAAAGGATTAACTTCAGACAGTCTAAGTCATTAATCCTGTTACAAGTTAAAGGCAGAGTTCTGAGGAATGGGCTAGTGTATCCCTGAAATGCTGAGGGTTCCCTCTTGCCTTCAGGGACACAGGGATTGGTAACATCCCTGGCAAGAACAAGGAAGAAAGCACTGAAGTGCAGCAGCTCTAAGGAGCAAGGCAAAGCAGAGCTCTAAGCTGGAGGCACTGCCGTGGGTGTGGCTGCCACGGGCACCCGAGGTGAGATGTGCGTGCTGGGCCCCGCACCATGGAAGCTCTGGCTGCTCTTGGGTTTCCCTGGCCAGGCTACAGCAGGATCAGTCCTGCACCAGGCCCCATGATAACTGACAAGGACAATGTTTCATTCAAAGAGAAAACAGATTTTTCTTGCTCAGATTACGAGTACATGGAAACCTGTTACAGTGCTGAGTTTCCCTTACAGAACAGCCTTATAAAAGTAGGCCTTGGCTACAGCAGTGCTCAGACTCAAAGACAGAAACAGTTTATGATGCTGCCAGATATCCTTGAAGACCCCTGTGCTGCCAGTGTTATGACTGCTCCTGATAAGGCAACAATGGATACAGTAGGAAAGGCTAAATTCCATTCTATGTGTAGTCTTGTAAAAACTGTCACAGTAATTAGGTTACAAGGATAAGTGAAGAGTCAGGACTCTGTTGCCTGGACAACCACCTGCAATGGCATTGCAACCACGCCTGGAATTATGGGACCACACGTTGTGCACAAGGTGGACCTTCATGGGTTGGCCCTGGCACGGCAAGTTTTCCATTGGACTCTCTATTATGTAGTTTTATGACAAGAATTTTTTTTAGCAGTTTCAAACTGGTAGAGCATAAGCTCCGAGCAAGTGACACACTTTTGTTGTTCCTAAACATAACACAGCCCTGCGTTTAATTTTATACTTTTATTCCCCAAAAGAACACCAGACTCAGTGCTCCTGCACCTTGGTGACGCACTAAAGCACCTGGGGATGTGGTGTGGAGATCACACACACACACACACACACACACTCACAGCCTTCTTGATTTCACCTGTGACCTGAACTGACATCGTCTTCTACTGACTTATCCCTACAGAAACTAATATTTGATTATAAAAAAGTGAAGCTGTAAAAGATGTTCATGGAATCCACTTCTGTGCAGGGGCCAAACAGCCTGGTTACCTTGTAACAGAGATCAAAGATTAAGTTCAGTGCCCAAGAATGTGGGTAGCAGTGCCAACTGTGCTTTGTTGAGTGAACGGGTCATTTCACAACCACCATCGTTAGCAAACAAGAAAAATTATGGACCAAACACATTCTAAAAAGAGGTTTCTAGGGCAGCTAAACAAGAAAAAAATCTGAGTTTTGCATGCAAGGTCTTCCTGGCTTTGGAAGCAGCTCACCTGAGCTGTGACTGCTGTCCCCGCCCCATCACTGCCACACTGGTGGCCCCTCACAGCCACAGCGTTGGAGGGCTGCTGGAACAGGGACTACACAGTCCCAGCAATTACTGTGGGGCACCATTCATTCTGGGGAGTGGCGGTATTTTAGCTGTGATACATTTTCAAAGTGACATCATCTTGCTTGCAAAGCTGACTTCAGACAGATGAGAGCTTTACTGAATCATCCCATTTCTTAAGTGCTCATTATCCTCTGATTGACTGAGTGCGACAGCAGAATAAAGCCATAGCTGGAGCTCTGACTGTGCAGGACATCGAGGCTCAGAAGGGATTCTTAATCAAGAAATGTATTTTCCGAAAGAAACTCTAAGCTGTGACAGGAGTAGGTGAAAGAACAGCCAGCGCACAATACTCCAGAGCCTCTGTTCTCACAGTGGGTGCTAATGGTGGCTTTACACCTGTAACCATACCCTGAACCAGAAAATACTTCCCTGAACAGGAAAATACTTCATCACCAGCAACACACAGTAAGTGTTCATAGCTCAGTCCTTGAAAATAAATGTTTTATTTAAAAACTAGTTTCTAAATGTTCAAAAAAAACCAGAACAAGGCTCTCACTATTAATCTCCTCAATTGCTTTTTCACTTTGATCTCCTGAATCTGAAAGATCACACCAGGATTACCTGCTCTGAAGAAAACAAATATAATCAGAGGCAGACAAGTGTTACAGGCTTAGAAAGAAAATAAGAACCACCAGCACCAGAGCATCATCTTCCCTGCAGCAGCGGTAAGTTAATCAGTGAGATCAATTAAATCAACCCACGATGAGTTTTAGCTGCAGCCTCTCTGCACTAAGTAGTTTCCCACAACTCTCTGCGGCCCTCCTGTGCTTGTCCTCCTCACAGAAGCACAGTTATCTGCCCAACCTCTCTCCTTTCCTTCAGGGAAAAGGGAAGGCCTGTGAGGTGAAGCCACAGCTTCCACAGATGTGTGGGCAGCAGACCCAGTCCCAAACCCCCTCATCCACCCACTCAGGCCTTCATACACAGCTCAGCCAAGCACTATGTGATCCCTGCCCCTGTGTTCTGGGAAACAGCCAAAACCATCTACTGTAAAACCAGGGAAAGGGAAAGTGTCTTGCACAGAGAGTCACTAAACACAGAAACACAGATTTGCTTTGAAATCTGCATAAATTAGTTTTAACAATAAGATATTCCAAGGCACTATTCATTTTAAACCAAATCTTAAAACGCATAATTAGACCTAATATTATTCAACTCTGAGATGTGGATTAAATGGATTCCAAATGAATATGCATTACCTGTCAACCAAGCTCAGTTGCAAAATATTAAAAATATTTTTGATTGCTTTTTCAGCCAAACTTCTATTTCTGTCACACAAGTTCTAGTGTCAAATTTGTCAGCAGCTCATAGGAGACAATGCAAAGTGAGACCCACAGACCTGTGCAATCAGCCTGAACATTTTTAAAAGGGAATAGACCCAGGAGATAATGACAAAGAAACAAATATAATTAAAAAGAAATAACAATTTGTTTTAATACAGGTCAGTGAACATTTTCTCACCACTTCCCTATGCAGACACTTTGATTTAGTTCCAGGGAGGTTGGTTGCTGGGATTTACAGCTACTCCCCGTTCCTTAACAATACTCAACACACTGCATGTTTTGTGAAGAGCCACAAATCACATCCAACAACTGCTCCCATGGGCAGCTGAGATCTGACAGAAAACATGGTCTTGGGAGGGGTCAGACTAAAGAAAAAATAAAAATCTATTCAGGTGCATCTCCCATTGGGGTTTCCAAGAGGGAATCCTATAAAGCAGACCTGGGATTGCACTAAGCTGATTTCATCTCAGGCTCTCTGAAACAAGGAGATCCAAAAGGGTAAGACAAACAGCAAAATGCAGAAGTCATTGATGCCCTTTATAGACCAGAGGAGCAACCTCCACCTCCCACCATGGAAACTGGTGAGACAAGCTCTCAAAGCAACCAGGCTCTGGCTGGATCCTGTCAGGTAAGTGACACCAGTGCTGGGAAGAACGCTGTGACTGCACACACTGCACAAAGTTATGTCACTACAGTTTTCCACCCTTCCCCTTTGTCTCCAAACAGAAAAAATGTTTGCTATGTTCTTACACAGAAGGAACTGTGCAATGCAGAGCTTGGCAAAGTTCCCTGGGAATGCACGTGGCATTTTGGGAAGGATGGTAGAACATTAAGGGGACACTGCAGTGTCCAGTGGTGATGGTGACACACGTCCTCTTTGGCAGCAGGACTGGCCCCAGTTGGCACCAAGTGTCCAACCTGTCAGTGCCAGGGTGTGGATGGTGCCCTGCATTCCCCTTCAAACACCCACCATTTCTCACTTCTCAGGACCACCACACCACCAAATGTTCCTACACATAGCTCAAAGATTGAGCTCAACTCCTCCAAACAAGGGATTCACAATTCCTCTTGAATATAGCCAAGGAGGAACAAATGGAATGAGTCAAACAGAATTCCCTTGGGAACATTAAGTACAACACTTTAATCATGACTGCACCTACCTCAGCCATCATCTTCCAGCAACACAGAGAAGGTAATTTCAATTATCATTCCTGTAAACTGACCTTAAAAAGGAACTGTTCTTTTACAAGTGCATGTCCTCTTCAAAAGGGAACACACACAGAAAAATAATCTTAAATGGCAAAGAAAAAATATTAAGCAAGAACTTTCAAAGTGCAACTTAATTACATGTTCACCATAAACAGTCACGAACATTTTAACAGCCACATCTTGCCTTGCAGAGGATGTGCAGGCTCCAGGCCTTTTTGGATCTTAAGTATTTGGAGAGAGTTCAAAATGTTTCAAGGCAACGAGCATCTGGCTGCATATCAGATGCCTCTGCACAAAAGCAGAGCATCTCTATACCCTGCTGCAAAGTAGGAGAATGGAGATGCTAATCTCTGACCTTAGACACAAGTCCAAAGGATGGAACAAAGCCCAAATAACAGTTATTTAACATTTTCATTCCTGTTTGGTATCCACTAAACAGAACACAGTAACCTCCTTTTACATGGATGGGGTGACCATCACCTGAGAAGCTACTTTAGCTCCTGCCAACTCACATCCTTGCAATATGTATGGGCAGACATTTTCCTCTCAACTGTTCTCTGGCCAGTGCCCCCCAAAATGGGACAAAAGCTGCCAAAATGCCATTTGTTTGCTATACAAAAGACAATTTCAAGAACTAAGTAAGGATAGAGGATTTCTTTTGTAAGAACCTCTGAAGTTTTAGCCAGACCCCATTTTAAAGATTGTCACTGAACTGACCAAACATTTCTAAACAACACAGCTCTAATGCTGAAATTACCGAGTCACTTTGTTGTTCTTTGCTTAGATCAGCTCTCCATCTCCTGAGACAACGCCATCCCCAAAGTGCTTGCTCAGCTCCTTTCAAAGGACATAATAAAGGAGACCCTGCAGCCTCCACAGCCAACTCAAGGGCTTTGCTATCTTTCTGCTTAGACATTTGCTTTAAGGCCCCCACAGACTGATTCTGTGACACCATTACTCTTCTACTGATGCAGACCCAGCAAAAATATAGTAACAAACTGTTCCACAGTTTCTGATTTTTGTTCACCCCTCGTTCCTCTGTGCATCAGACTAAACCACTACAACTAGTCTAGTGTTGCTGAAGTCGAGTTTTTCAGACAACATGCTCAGCCTACACATCCACGTCTGGACATCCGTCCCCTTCTCCAGTGCTCCCTTATCAGTAACCAGCACCTCTTGCAGCAACACCTCCCTCTCCCTCCTCCTCCTCTGCCTTCTGCATTAAAATATAACAATGCTTACGCATAATTATTGACCCAGTTACTTGTTCTCATATTCTTTTAGTTTGTGTGCTTTAAACCAAGCAAAATTAGTAGCTCTTTCCTGGAGACAATGGAGGGGAAGAAGGAACTGTGCCACTGTCCTCCCAGAGGAAGGACAAGATTTCGCTTTCTCAGCTCCTTTTCCATTTCTACTGCTTTTGATGCTATTTTACTCAGTGGTTTCTCTGCCTGACTTCCCCATCATTTTCTGATCAGAGATTGTGTAAACTCTTCACAGTTAAGCTCTGAATGTCCTGGAAGCATACATTTCAGCATTTTAGTAAGAAGATGCTTTTTTGTTACTCCTACAGCAGCTGGTATGGCAGCGGGAAGAATAATTGAGTGGACACTGTCCTGGTAACAATGATTTAATTCTGGATGCTCCAAGGGAACCAGCTGGGACTTTGCACGGAACTCAGCGACTGCCTACGTGCCCAACTGTCTACTTGGAGTCAGGAGGACTGACAGGAATAGTTCACATGAAGTTTTTTCTGTCCTTGAGACCACCCAACCTCAGAGCTGTCACCATGGAAGAGACTAAAAGGAATCAGATGTTAAAATCACTACTGTGACAGACTATTAGAGAACCAAATAAAATGGTCCTGCAATGGCATTTCATACAGTCACAATTATTGTGATCAATACCAAAGTATCCAAAGCTGTGGCTGTACAGCTGTCAGGAACAAATAGCTTACTCTGGCAGGAAACTGAAAATGACCTAATTTGGGCCTCATTCACTTTAAGGAAATAAAGAAAGTGTGATCTAAATGACACTGACTACTTCAAAAGAACCTCTTTAACAATGATGAAGTGACAATGAAAGCCGTCACAAGCGAGACTACACTGTCATGTAGAGGAACAGGTTGCTTCTCTTCTGCTCTCTAGCACATGCTCCTAATGAATGGCTCTTCTATTTTATTCACCCCTTCATACTGAGGATAAAATAGTTTCTTATTCTAATATAAGCTACATCAAAGCTACAGAACACAGACTGCACCCCAATCACAACTAGGCAGTCACAATATTGCAAAGACACCTTAGTCTTTCTAGAAATCAGTTTCTTTTGTCAGGAGAATGACAAGAAAATTAATATTCAATTCTCCCAGACTAACACAGTATCAGTGTTACGCATAAAACCGAGCCTGATTCTATTTTTTTCCAAAGTCATTAAGAAAGTTCTCAGCTTCAGTTAAAGCTGAATCAGGACTGAAGTTAGTAAGGTGGGCTGTGGGTGGTTTTGGTACAAGGATCTCTTAAGTTTAACTCCAAATTCATGCTTAGAAATCACACTATTCTACAGAATAGTCAAGGGCTTTTTTCAGATATCAAATACTCACTTATGAAACACTGCACGTCCTCTTTTAATTTTATCCTCTATGATCAGGAATGTGTGAATTGTACCAGAAATTGAAGAAAATGTATAATACCCTTTAAAATGTATAATAACCTTTCTGAAGTTTGCTGAAACACAAACCAAATGAATTACTAAGCTGGTTTCACATAACCAACTTGGCTGGGCCTTTTCCCTGTCCCTAACACTACAATAACCCACCATCACTACTTCACTACCCAGCCCAGAAATGATTTTGTCTCACCCATCCCACTCACATACACTGAGCAAGAATTTAGTGTTGCATCTCTGAAATGCTCCAGAATCACCTTCCTGGTCAGTCAGTGAACCAGGTCAGGGAACTGGTGTAGCTGAAAAAACCACATTTTTCCACTGGCTGTTTTTCAGGTTCACTGTGCAGCACTGTAGATGCCTGGGGAAGGTGAAAAAAATAAAAATAAAAAATAGAATCTGTAAGCAGGTCAGGGGTGTGGTACAGGCAGAACTGCAGCAGTGCCAGCTCCAGCCACTTGCCTGAGCTTGAGCTCCTACTGCATGAACTGCAGAAATTATGATTTTCAGAGTTTACCTGGAATATTTGTGAAACACATCAGAAGGTACCAAAGTCTTATAGCAAGCTGAAGAAATCTGACCTGAGACGTCATTTACAGAGAGCAGCTATTGTAACAGCAACTCTACAGAACTGCACAACTATTTCCAGGCAAGTGTAACAGGCTGAGGGGATGCTTTTCTCTAATGCATTCTGTGATGCTGTTTCATAAGCCATTGATTTTTATTATTTTAGAACAGCAACTACGATCAAACACACAAAAATTGGTCTCCACTTTGCTAAAGGTTTTGAGAGCTGCTGATGAAGGAAATCTGGCAGTGGTGATGACCTATGTCCAAGTCCTTTCTTAAGCAAGATTTTTTTTAGTGTTAAATAGGATGCCAAGACAAAGGATTCCAAACAGAGGTGCTTTGTACCCTCACTTACATAACCCAGGTATCTCAAACTGAGACAATAAAGCTACACAGCCTAAACCAAGCTTTCCTGAGGCTGGAAAGCAAGCAAGCACACACACTTCTGTTACAAAGGGAACCTGCTGGTACTGACATCATTCCCACGGTTTTTCCACACAGATGGACTCTTCCCGAGCTCCACACCTCTGCTCCACAGAAATACGATCTGCTGTGCCTTTTGTGCCCTCCCTCTGGGCATGGACTCGGATTACAGGGAGCTACTGTTCCCTGGCATATTTTCAGCCTTTCTGGAGACAGCTACCATTCTGTTCAGGGAGAAGCCATGACATTTAACAGTTTTCAGTCCAGCACTATTTTTAAGTAACACTGATTTTAAATCCCATCTCTCGATCAAATAACTAAAACCAACTAGCAGCAATGTATTTTAACATTTTAAATACAAACCAAAGGTTTTCTTGGAGTGAAATGAGAACAAACATGCTCCCATAGCAGGAAAGAAACAGCAATCCAGAAAAAAGCCTTTTTTCTGTGATTATTTAAAAACACCCAAACAGCTTGCAAAAGTTCCAACACACTCTGAGAACATCATTTTCAGCAATATTTTGTCGTGGCTCTAGTTTCTAGTAGTAAATAAATTTATTGTTCCTATTTATAGTACCATACTCTTTAACATCACCAGGAGAAATGAGCTAGTAGATAACTGTATGTATTTTTGTATTGGACAAAATCATTCACCGATCACATGGAGATAGACTAGCACCCATTACCACACTGCTGGACATCCCGGTTTAGAGGAAGACGTTTTTTTACATCACTTAAAAATGAGCACAGAGATGAATCAGGCCCATGTTCATTGATGATACTACAGCCAGACGGGTAAAGGATATCAAGTGTCCCCAAGCAGGTGAAGGAATCAGAGGTGAGGGACAGCAGGTTACCAGGGGGTTAACATTCCAGCTGAGCTCTACTAAATGCACTATTTGTCACCTTCACCTGCTTTTCAGACATACCTCGGATTAGTGCACAAGAACGGAGCAGAGGGTTTGTTTCGGCAGAGGAACCAGAGCCCTGGCGATCAGGGTCGTGCCTGAGCAAACGGCACCCCCCCAGCCAGCCCCGCCCAGGCCGCGGGCAGCGGGCCCTGGGGCGCTGCTCCCCGGGAGGCTCCGGCTCTGCCGGACCGTTCGGGGGTGCTGTGCTCACACAGCCGGCTCCGTGCAGCACGCCCTGGCAGAAGAGCAGCCTGGCAGCCGCGCTCGGCGGCAGAGTTGTGGCGGTGCTGCTGGACGTGTCACAGACACCAACCAGGCTGCAGGAAGCCAAAGCACAGACCTGTCATGCACCTTCCTTTCTTCAGCACCAAAATCCATACATTTTCCTTTTGGTGGCTTCGCCTTCTAAACCACCAACAGGAAAAAAACTGTCCTACACTCAATCTTTTTCCCCTCATCAAGTTATTCAACTGCTGAATTTTCAGTAAAGTGCTGCTCAACTAAACTCATCACTTTTAGTTACTAACAGACACACCTACATAAATATGTACAGAAAGTGTCACTTGTCAGCAAAAAAATTATTTAAAACTATAACTTTTCAGAAAGATGATGTTTGTTTTCTATACAAACTATAACTTGCTACCTACCTTTTTTCAAACTTCACTATGACAAATGAGGTTAAACATGAACTTGAGTAAAAAGATTAACAGTAATCTGTTTGTCCAATACAAAACCAATCCTTCAGTTTTGCTACTTTAAACCACCATTTTTTAAGCCAGAGAACAAAAATGAGACACCTAAAAATCAAAGTCTAATACAATAGCAAAAGCAAATTAGCAAACTAGTTTATTACAACTGTATTCCATTACACTTTTTATAATGTTCAATAAATATCTTATTTACATTATGGTCCACATTCTGCCATAACAGCACTGGGGAGTTCGTCTTCTGTCTACTGCAGTTAAAGGATTGACTAATGTGGTAGATCTAGATGAACAAATACATTGGCCTTAACACATACAGCCTCTTGCACTAGGGCACACCAAGGATCAGTGTGATTTTTGTAACAAAATGCATCAAAAAAAATAATGTAAAAGCCCTGAAAGTATGTAGATGTATCTGAAATCTGATATAGAGGAAACAACTGTAAGAAATGAAATTACAGGTGTTCTACAGTTTGCAACAGCTATTGGACTGGAAACTACAGAGTCTGGATTGGTCATGAGACCTTCATCTTTTCTAAGGGGATGAGGTAGGAAACTTTACAGATATATTAAGCAGAAGTACAACAATAGGATGAAAACAAGTGGTTATGCATCAGTTCAGCCAATATTCTTTCTACTTAAGCAGCTGATACTTTCCTCTATTATGACCTTCTGATCTTTGTTGTTTCACTAAAAATGACTGCTGAAACCCCAGTACAACCAAAAGCTTGAAAAAGTAACAATATTACAAGTCAAACTTTATCTTTCTATAAAGCACTTGCTTTAAATTGTCAAACAAAAAAGCAATGCGCAGTTTAAGAGCATAAATGTCAGTCTCCCAGAGGTTCAGTCATAATAATGCACTCCAGAATTGCATGCACTAATGAGCAAATTATGTAGGAAAAGGCACTGTATTTACAGTCACATCCATTTGACTTTTATTTTTTAATTAAGGAGTATAATTGATATTGCAAAAGCTCAATATAGCTTTTTAAGTGTAAGCATCTTACCATCTAAGTAAAGCCAACAAGCACCCTGGATGCTTCCTATGCACCTGCAATGCAGATCAAAATAGACAATTCCACCCCCAGGGCTGCCTCAGCTTCTGTGTTCACGTTTACCCTCACTGTCTCAGCTTTACTCAATTTACTAAGGTGAGCTCAGGCGCATTCCGATGTTGTCCAGAGCGGGAAGGGCCCCTCCTTTCTCCCTGCTGTCCCACCCCATGTCCTGCGTAGGGAAACTGCGTCTGGAAGCATCTCCATGTCTGAGGACGCCCTGCACTTCTCTGCTGCCATATCCACAAGCGACAGGCGTTCTCCTCAGAAGGAAAAACCTCCCCCTCTCAAACAAATGTTATTTCCTACCCACTCCAAAATGTACACAATCCGTCCGTCCAGCCCTCTGCAGGGCCCGAGTTACTCATGAAAATGACACTTTGTAAAGTGAAAAGGTGTGGTGTAGAAGGCGCCTGCGAAGGATGCAGGAGGATGCGGTGTGAAACCTGCCCCGGTAGGTGCGGGCGGGCGCAGTGGCCCCACCGAAGCCTGACTGAGCAGGGGGAAGCGATGGGCGGCCACTCGCCTGCTCTGGGGCACAAAGCAAACAGAAACACAGACACGTCCTTACCCCTGAGCCGCCACAAAGATAAAAACAAGGGGAACAGCGAGATACAGCGCAGTCCCTTCATCCCCTGTGCTCCAGTGACCAGAAAAGGGCCCTGGATGCTCTCAGGAGCGCGCAGGAAGCGCTCTGGTCCAGCGCCAGCGCCAGGCGCACCGGCCCGGAGCCGCCCTGCGCGCACCCGCCGCGGCGTTCGCTGCCCCGCAACGGCTGCCCCAGGCCCGGGGGGGTCTGATCGCGCCGCAGCGCCAGGGCATCTCCCCGCACCCGAGGCGTCTCCTCCAGCCAGCGCAGGACCGCGGCCGCCCCGCCTAACGCGGAGAGGGGCCGGAGGGGCGTCCCGACAGCCCCGCCCGCCGCCTCCCGGGAGGGTCCCCCGGCGGGCGCTGGATTCGTGTAAAGAGGGGAAGGCCTCAGCCCCCTCCCGGCGCAGCGATACCGCTACCCCGTCCCCCACCCAGCCCTGGGGGTGGCGGTGCCGCTGACGCCCCCTCAGCCGGGCCAGGGCGGAGGGCACAGCGCACCGCAGCCCCTCCCGTCCCTCAGCCGCCGCCCTGCCCGGCCCCTCACCTGCTCAACCCGAGCCGGGTCCGCCGCTCCCCCCCGCCCGAAGGACCGCGGGCGCCCCGCGGGGCCGGCACTGACCGGCGGCACCGGCACCGGGGGCGGCGGC
>WBMZ01011612.1:0-51559 GCA_013400975.1 Atrichornis clamosus | reverse complement strand
ACGGGGCGGGGCGGGGCGGGACGTTCCGCGCCCTCCCGCGGCCGCCGGCGGATCGGCCCGTGCGGCTCTGCACGGAGCCAGCGCACGGCTCCGCAGGGCGCGGCGGCACCGCGCTGCCCGCAGTGGGTGCCCGCTGTCCCGCGGGAGCCCTCCCTTACCGGTTCGAAGCGCGGGTCTCCACGCGAGCCCCGCTGGCCGCACCGAGGGGTGGCGGAGCCGACCCGCGTCGCGCCGGCTGCTCGGCCCGGGGAAGGTGGCCGAGGGCTGTCAGGCTTCACCTGCGGGGACCCGCAGCCCAGCCCGACTGTCCCTCGTGTCCTGCCTGAGAAGGCGCAGAGGGTCACCAGTGCGGTCGAAACCGGCTCCCCTCAGGCGCCGTGTAAACACGAGGTCTACACACGAGGTTTAAACACGACCGGACCGTTGAAAAGTGAACAGGAGGAGAACCTTCCAGACGACGTGAAACACAGATAGCACATTTTGCTCCCGTTGGTGTAGCTGGACACTTACATAATCTAGCAGGAATTGAGAAAAATTGAGAGGAGATGGAAGGTAGCTGTCTGCACTCCTGATTTTTCCTGCATCTTCTATGGACTAAATTCATAGTAAGCTTGCTGTAATGAACGGCATGTCCCCGTGAATTGCCAACTTGCCAAGCTTGTTACCATATTTTGGCATCTTTGTTATTTGTGCATTTCCTATGCCTGTCAGAAGAGAGATGGGTAAATTACCTGTATTGGTATCAAAACCAGTTTTTCATAAAAACCGGTTTAATATATTTCAGTGTTGTTTCTGTGAAAAATTCATTCTGTTTTCCGGGTATTTGTCAGATATTTTCATTAGGCATAGTATGTGTCAGCTTATGGACAGGGTTTGCAGTGTCCACACTTCATCAGGATTAGTTCTGATCCTTCAGAGCATGTTTCGGGCTTTAGAAAATGATTCAGAAGGATTTCGCATTTGTCAGAATTCTGCTTTTTTTTTATGAAAGGACCATGACCAATGAAGATTTTGAGTAATTTATGGTAGTTGTAAAAAAAAAAAAAAAAACAAACAGGACTAATTAAGCCATGACTTGATGCGTTTTCTGTCAAAGGGTAGAGATAAGAAAAACCTTGTTAATTATTTCAAAGTCACATTTTATCGTACATAAAAGTGCATTTGCCCTTTTGAACCAGGGAAGGGCCAAGAAGTTGCCAAAAAATTGTGTTCACACAGCCCCCTCGTGGTCAAAGCCTTCAGAGTCTCACATCCACCTCTGCTGAGATGGAGGGAAAGGTCCAAGCAGCCTGATGCAAATTAAAAATAAAGTGCTGTAACCTTGGCTCGCAAAAGGCATGGTCACCTGCTAGAATAAAGATAGGTCATGCCTATTACAAGGCTAATCCTTACTGTGCAGTTTCACAGAAGTGAATCAAAGGTTATAAATGGTTACAGCTTTGTCAAAGGAAAGGAGTGAAGTAGGTAGATGGCCATTCAACTAAATTTAAAACCAGACTTCATTACTATATTGGAAAACTTTTTTTTTTTTTTAACTAGGGCTAGGCACTTGAAGGATATATTTCTATATGCACTAAATGAGTAGATTATAGTGATAATAACCTATATCAATAAAAATTTTTATCTGAGATCTGATCTGTCATTTCAAAGAACCTTAAGTGTAGCACAATCATTAGTAGCTTCCAATTACTTTATTTTGAAAGCCTCTAAGTAATTTTATATGAAAACTAATAAAGCTTCATGGAGTTACTCCTTTGTTATCTTGATATTTGATTCAACATTTTTAAACCTCTTTTTTTTTTCACCTGTCAATAAGCCAATGTCTTTTGTATTGACAGTTTATTACAGCCTCTTGAAAGCTGATGAGGAGGTAAAATAGCTGGAGGCAAGTTGGCTGGTGGGAGTTCTGATTCTTGGGTTGACAGTATGAGATTACAGGATAAACATTGTGGAGTAAGTCCCTTCTGCTCATAGGATCTTCAGGAAAATAACTAACTGGTGGCATTTGAATACATAACATCATTAGACTTCAGACTGAACAAGCTCCAAGTTTTTCAGAAATTTTGCATCTTTCATCCTGCTTTTAGTCACATACGCAATAGTGTTTTAAATTTCCATTGAATTACTGCTTTCAATTTGTCTACTATGTGATATATTCTGAGATAAAACTCAGAAGATAGGGCCCTTACAAAAGTACTGTAATATCCACATGCACAGTGACTTTTGTTTGTTTGTAGTGCTGCAGTGACTCTGAAATCAGCACGTCATTGATATTGCAGGAAATGACAGCATACCTTTACTTATAGTTCAACACTCAAAAGACAGCATACAGACTCATGATGTGTCACAGGACTGTCTTATGACTTCTCAAAGTGTGTAATTATCTTAAATTTTGGATCTCATATTCAAGGTTTCAGAGAGTAAGAGTAAAGCCTAAAGTTTTCTTTGCTTCTTAGACTAATGATATTTTTCATTAAGAAAACAATGCATCTAACAATTTCAGTCTCAGGGCTATAGAGAAAGCAAGTTCAGTCAAGGGCTATATAGACAGCAAGTTTTTCTCACTGTAGTTTTCCTTCTAAACCAACTATGACCACCATAAAGTAGTAGTACTCCTAGGTCTGAGATTCATTAGCATGAACAAAGTTAGACAGTAAAATAATTTTCTTCAGGTTGTTTGGTGTTTGTTTGTTAGAGTTTTTTATGTTTTTTGCAGGAGGTTGGTTGGTTGTTTTGGTTTTTTTGCTCTTGGGGATTTTTGGTTGGTTGCTTGTTTTTATTTTTCACAGGTTGGAGCACGAAGATACTGCAAATTACAGTCTTGAGTAGTAACTGCAACTTGAGAAGAATGGAAACATAATTCATCTAAATTGTGATGTCTCCAGAGTGTGGTATTTCTCTGCTGTTTTGATCCTCCTTCTCACAGAAGGAATTCGTGGTTCTATTGAATATATTGTCCATTTTGCAAACTTGGAAGTGCTGTCCAGAGGATGTGTCCAACCAACAGAGCAGAGGTGGAACATCAGGCACCAGAAGCCTGAAAGGGGTTATAGCAAGATACCAAACTGAAATCCTCCATATTCTGCTGGGTGACAAGGTAAAACAGAACACTACTAGAGAATGGTATAATTGAAATGTAAATAAAGAAAAACGTTTACTGGTAAAAAGATTCTCCAACAGAGAACTTACTCTCAGTCCTGAATACGAAACTTGTTTTCTGTAATTCGCAACTTGCACAGGGGCAAAGAATCCAATCCAAAATTACCCATCAATATTTTAGACCAGTGCCATCATGAAGTCCTAATCTGGTTATTCATTTTGTTTAGGAATATAGCTGTACTATCCATATACATATTGAGTATTTGCATTAAGTTCCTATACTAAGTATTACTTAACACAGCTAGCCTGGCTAATAGCACAACTTACAAAAGACAGGCTCCTACTTTCTATTAGAGGTGCTTCTTTTTCCTTTTTTCTTTTTCATTTTTCCTCATTTTATGCATTTTTATTTGAGTTTTAGGCTACTTAGTCTATCAAATTCTGATATTTGGGAGAACTTCAACCATTGCCAACAATCTGATTAGAAGAGAATATCTGAGCATTTATTATAAAAAAGGATCTAAAGGTTTCTTAGGCAAACTATAATTTCCTGGTAGAGTTTGAAGTTTGACCTGATCTTGACAGAGTATCAAGGATGCTACTTCTGAAGGGATTCACCTAAACTTAGCTCTGAACCCCTGGGACTCGAGACAAGATGTGGAAAACTCAGGACCAACTGTAAACATTCAGTTTAAAGTCAGTTGCACAGGATCACACAAGAGCTTAGAGACAGGGGTAGAATCTGTGTCTCCAGGGTGAAGCCTAACTCCTTCATCTGCTTTGACCGTAGTTCGTCTTTCTCTTTCTGTCTCACTCATCACACACCTTAAAACTTCAGCGGTAAATTAAGCAGGAATATTAGGAAAGAAACTCCATTCATTATACAGGCACTCTGTTTAGAGAATATTACCCTTTCTGCACTTGATACAGACAGACCTTGCAGGTGGAAAACAGTGTATGATCATACAATTTCAGCCTCAATGTGTATACTCACATTGAAGGGCTGAAATAATGCTGTGTAGACTCTTGTATTGGTAACATTTCTTAACTTCTGAACATACAGCTTTCTAACCCCTGCTAGCCAATTGTCAAAATTCAGTATTAGGTTCATGAAACGATGTCAAATAACAATACTGATACTTTAGTGTTCTGAGTCACAAAAGAATTTTTGTCATGAAAGAAGTGAAGAGTAGCTAATTATGTTTTCTCTTCCTCTTGCACTAAAGTACTGATGGTGATTCAAAGTCTTTCCAGCACTTAACTGTTGCTAGGTGCTGCCAGTCGTAATGGTGGTTTTTTTTGGAGATGAAAAACGATTGTCTGCAACGTACCCTCTTTTTTTTTTTTCATTTTGTACCTTATCCTCTGTACCAGATCTCTTCTAGCACTCTTTTAGAGGTTGCTACCACACAGTTTGATTTATCCTAAACTTTCCCAAAAGCATTAGCAGATGTTCTTAAAGACAAATGTGCTTCCAGTACAGTGTGAGTTCAGCTGAAAGAATATCTATTAAAAGCAATAGATATAGATGTCACTTTGTGGTTCTACAGCCGTGTTTGTAAGGGACACTAGAAGGTTTTAAACATAAGCAAGGAAACAAAAATGTTCAACCCACTTTAGAGATGGATTGAATACAGTACAGTAAGTTTCAGCAACTTTCCTGAAGTAGTAAAGAAAGTAAATCTTTTGGATTTTTGGATCTATTTCCTAGTTCTGTTATCATTCTTTTTCCAATAAGAATACATATGTTTACATTTAAGAGCTCTCCAAATTGAAGTTTCTTCTTTTTCTGTTGTCACTTCCAATCTTTGTCCATCAAAATTGTTTTCTATAACTTAGTAATTGCTAGTCAGAGACCACACGTAGTGTTCTCCATGCATTCTGGAATATGTTTCAGCTTATCTCATGTAACACTTGAGGGTATTTTTCCCAAGTGAATCTCAATGTTTTTCAGTTCTCTTAGTGTTTTACCATTTGTTTTCCTTATATTACACCAGTCAAAAATGATTGCCTTGGAGAGTTAGTTGTGAACACGATGGGAAAGTCTCTCTTTTTTCTTACCCAGTGTAGCTTTAGTCTTGAACTCTAATTGTTGACGGGATTTTACTTCTTTTATATATCCTGTTGTCTTACAATGAGTATTTGTGCACTTAGCTGGATCTCATAAATTAGTTTTAACAAATAAAATACCCCAGTATTTTATTAATATCAGAGCTAATAGTGATCGGTGGCTCAGTATCTTAAAAACAATATAAATGTCAAATGTAATATGGCAGGGCAAGTCACAAAATCTTCCACCAGTCTTGAAACATTACTGCTAAGATTTCCCTACTTCTAGGAAAATTATTTTCCTGCTATTCATACCTTGCTTAAATGGAGGGTTAATATGGATGTGACCACCAAAGCTGAATACAGTACAGAGCATTACAGCAGGCTTTAAATAATGTGGCCTAAAGATTCTTCATCCATCATAATTTCTTTATTCCTTTTTATTTTTATTTTTTAATAATTTCCTCAAACAGCACAACACTATTTGATCTTCACGTCAAGAGAAAGAAAAGAAGGCAGAAGAATTGACAGGTTGATCCTTGTCTTCTTACCAAAGACCAACTTTTATATTTTGCCTCTCCTGGCAGTGGATGGAACTACTCTAATAGCAGATACTTACTTGAACTGGAGCTTGATTGTAAGCCTCACGTCCAAAGATCTAGTTAGAATGCCAGGTGCTCTCACTGCTCTTTAGTAAAAACACTTTGTTGGGGACATCTAATAGAACTCCTGTATTTGTTCATTTTGGCCAGGTACAATTGCAAAATGAAGGTGTAGACTTTGCTATTGGCATTACTTTAAATCTTAGGCACCTGGTGAAAATAGGAAACTAAAATATTGTGTCCAAAAACTGATTTAATTTTTAAAGTACTCTTTTATTTATGCACTTCTACCACTGAACCATAAGCCAAACATTGTTTGAGATTGACGGTGCTACCAAGATAGAACTCTGAATTTCCTTTCTGTTTTTTTGGCTGCCCCACTTTCAGTTAGTTTGATTTCATAGCCAAAGAGTTGGTCTTTGGCCTTGGACCAATTTCTCCCAAGTTTGTGGCCCCACCAGTGTGTGTAGGTATATTTGTATAAAATTTATAAGAGAAATTTATTCCATGTGTGTATGGATGGACAAGGAGAATAAGGACAATAGTGAACAGTTGGCTAAATGGTTCTTTTTGAACCGTCAAAATATTTTAGAGTCAGTTCGAAATTCCAGTGTGGGTCTTTCAACATTGGTAACTTGTAGTTCGTGAGTTTCAGTTACACAGGGCAGGAGAGTCTTTCAGTATATTTGATTTCAAGGATATAAAAATGTGACTTGCTACTATGAAAGTTAATTGGCACTTTTAAAATTCACCCTACTAGTACTGTTAATGAATACCTCTGCTCACAGCAGAGCTAGACGTGAGGAGGATGGGGCAGTGGCTTTAAGAAAGAAACAAATGAAGTTATCATTTGAAGGACTGCAAGAAACTCTTCTTTGTGAAATACTCTCACAGAAAGAGTGGCAATTCTTAGAACGTGACATTGAGTCTGTAGCAGCTGAGATTTTCTTTGTAAAATTTTGCTCAATACTCTGAATATTTTCATTTTACTTTCTTGTTTGTGATTTCTTGGTGTATCTGAAAAGCTTTCAAGTGCATGTATCCTCTACCCTATGACTTCTGTAAACAAATACTGTGTACAAGCAAAAGCCATTTTATGTTTGATACACATAAATAAAAAAGGTTGTCAGTACTCTCTGTTTGCCTTTGTGATCTAGACTGCATAAATTTTAAATTTTAAACAGTTCTACAACCTGTCCAATCCAAGGTGGCAACATTGTTTCACAAATCTCTTTGATGAAGTCAAGTTTTTTCTGCCTAACCTTTTACTGCGGATTAATGTTTTTGCACTGGTAGCAAATACGTTGCTCTAAAGAACTTCCGCAAGCTGTGAGGTAAGAACTATGATAACTCTTAAAGTCAGCAGTTCCATGGCATCTTCAGTTCAGTGACATGACTAGCAAATAAAATATTTAAACTTAAAATATCAGCTTTGCTACTCTGTAGTCTATAACTGAATAATCACAGAATTAATTAGCTGAGTCTTCAGATAGCATAGCAGATACAATCTTGTGGGGTTTGGTGGTGTGGAAAGTACTTGAATCCTAGCTTTACTGTCAGTGCCTCCCATAACATTGTTGCTACATTGTTGCTATTTCCTGTTTCAGTCTTATATAATATACGCTTGCTTAGGGTTTTGTTGTGTTTTCTTCTCATTCTCTTTTTTCCCCTTCTCCCTAAAAGTTTGAAGGATGGTTGAAATACAGTCCAAGTCACATTTGTTTAAAAGGAAACTGCATCGTCTACACTCTTCTAACCCAATTCATGTATTTATCTTAAAAGACAAAAAATACTTCCTTGTAACTTCTCCAGTTTCTTTTGTGACTGTATTCCTTTTACAGAACAACCACAAAAACACACATGCACAGACACAAAAGCATTGCTTAGTGCTTTGTAAGAGGTTTTGATAGAATTGAAATAATTACTTTAAAATTACAGCTAAAATAAATTCTGTATTTGAAAGGAAGTATGATCTTTAATTGGAGTGCTACATTTATGCAGAGGAAAGACAAAGACATCTGGTACTCCGTGTATAGTTTTAGGAGGCATTTAATCTGGAAATCTGTGTGAAGCATATCACTGCATACATTTCTTCAGATTCCAGAGGAAAATACTATTAATCAGGGGTGCAACTAGCTCAGTCTCATTTTATAGCAAAGGGTCATCAAAATAAATACATAATGAGCTACTTCTAGCTTTTAAAATAGAAGAAGTTCTCTCTTCACTCTATCTGCCTTAGTAAAAAAAACTATCTCCAGTCTTTAAAATATTTTAATGTGTTACTCTAAAGGCTAGGCCAATAATTAGGGCTCTGAATTTATTTACTTGTACCAGGAAAAGTAAATCCATCAATATTAAATAGCTACAGATTACTGGTATCATGCCTTGTAGATGAAGAGCAGGTATTGTGATAGTGAGAAGGAGACACAAACCACCCAGCATCACTACTGTGTATGACAAACAAAGATACATTAATTCATTTTAACTTCATTTTACTCCATTTCAGACTGGATCTGTGCAGTGTGTATGTCACCTTGAATTCATGGAATTGCAGAGTTTTGGACCTGGAACTTGTAATCGATTTTGAGACAAGATTCCTATGTGTAGAACATCTCTATGATGTTTCATAATTTTCTAAAAAATCCCACAATGCCCTCCAATAAGCAGCCTACTCCCATACTGCACTGCCTTTAATGTTAGATTTTCCTCATAGCTAAACAAAATATTTTTTCGTATAAATAAGCTGATTCCTTCTTGTCCTGTCCTAACCAGACTTCATGGCAAACTGTTGAACACTGGAAGACCTTTCTCATGTTATTCTTAGTCTTCCCAACAGACCCAACAATGCCTTTTCCTTCAAGCATTCCTCACTGGTTGTATTTCTGAAAATTATTAGCACTCTTGCTGCTTTTCCCCAGGTATTACTCAACTTACCATAAATGCCAGCAAGTTCACTAGTCTGATTTGCAAATAGTGCTCCAGCTGAAGCTTCATGTGATCCACAGACAATAGAGTAATTACCTAGTGTATTTGATGGACAACATTTCTGATAATGCAGCTCAGAATGGTATTTGCCTTTTAATATCATACTGATCTATTCAGTTTGTGTTCCACTATAACTTAATATCCCCACCTGTATTACTATGATGATAATATCCAAGATGCTAGTCTTTCTTAATTATTTTTACCTTACTCTGTTGTTCTTTGCCAGTAACTTTTAAACAAACCTTTCTTAGCCTATTTCAGTTTATCAAGACTATATAAAATATGCTGTGTCACCAAAGTTGTTACTAAAATTATGATCAACCTTGTAATTGTCACAATTCCTCTGTTCCATGCCATGTGTTTCAAGGGAGCTGAGCCAGGTAGTTGTGACAGCTGATCCAAAGATTGTCAGCTCAATTACAAAAACAGTACAGATGTTATCAAATAGGACAGAAACCAAATCAGTAAATGCTTTTACATGACTCTCGAAACCCATTGTTGATAGTCTGGTGCTTCTGTGCCGAATTAGCTCCTATCATGAAAATCTTATTAATTCAGCTTTAGCTACAACCTTGCCAATAGAGCACACTGGAGATACATTGATAAACCAGTGAAGACTTGTTGAAGACTTCTTCTCTGAAAGCTACCTTGTAAAATCCATCTAGGATAACAATTTTTGAGGATGCTAAGGTCTGTTTGGCTTGACACAGAGCTGTACATTCACTTAACATTAGTAGAAACACAATGCTAATAAAACCAGATCTCCCATAATGATATATTCTCAAGTTTGAAAAATTTATTTCAAATTTCTTGGTATTTCATGCATTACCTCCTTCTTTGTAAAATCTCCCTAAGAATAGCAACAGCTCTACATTTTCCTGCTGTGCATCTTTGGAGAGTCTTGGATGAAAGCTATTATATAGGGACAAACATAGCTGTCTATTTGGTCAAATAAGTAAAAGCAGGGAATCGAACGGAAGTCTTTTGCACTGTCTTGCAGACCACTAACCACAGTAAAGATATTTGGCTGCCCCAGAATAACATGTGATACTTAAGTCATATCCAGACCCGGGATTTTTAAGTCATAGTATCCTCAGGAAGCAATAATTTTAGGAGTAAGGGCAGGATGATTGTTTTGTCTTCTTGTAAGTCTTTCAAGACACTAACTGTGATTACAATATGAAATTAGAGATCTATCCAGTGTGATATTCAGTAAATGCATTTCATATCACAGACAAAATTAGAAATTAGAACTCTCTTTGGAGTATAAAAGTATCTGTTTGCAGAAATGTGTTTAGGTAGGCAACAAAAATAAAAGTCAAACAGCGGAATCAGACACCTTTCAAGTAAAGGCTGCCCAAAGATACCTGCACTTGCAAAGCTGCAAAGTTTACTGGTATATTAGATTAAATTAATTTATCTCATGCAAACAGTACTAGGTATCTGCATTTTACTTTTAAAAACTGCTCAGCATATAAAATTGGTTAAAATATTCTTTATTAGTACAGAGGCTCAAGAATAAATGCTTTCAAGCCGTAAAGGGAACACAAGAAACTCTGCACAAAGGAGAGCTTGAATGGGTAAGACAAATCTGTTATGTCAAGAGTATTACATAAATTCACCTTATACTTTAATGCAGAACTTGGGCACCAGCATACAAGGAATGGGCATACTTCATCCCCACTTGGTAATTTGTGGGGATGTTCATGTGCCTTGAGAACTTCCTCAATCATTTGTCATTAAAATGAGTTCTACTAGCAGTCAGGTTTCCATGCTGAGAGGTAGAATGGAAAATATTTATGTTTGAAGAGACATACAGCTGCTATTACTGATCCTGAATAGTTTATTTTGGATACCTTACATTTAGACTTTCTTTTCCTTTTTTCCCACTTGTTGGTAAAAGCTTGGGTGTGTACTTGAAAAAAGTCTCCAATGAGGGTGGAGAATGCCCATTTGTTATCTACTCTGCCTGCTATTTAGGCAGCGTAGTGCATTTGAGGTAAACAGCAAGATTGAAAACAACGTTATTGTTGTTGCTGTTTTTACTTGACAAATAGATGTACTTTCTTTGATTTCCACAAACATAGGGCTCTTTAGTGTAAGGCACCACAATGAAATTCATACCAAGTCTATACTTTAAAATAAATTGCAGACATTTGCTACATATTTTGACTATCTTATTTTTTTTCAGTATATTAAAATAAATTCTGTCTTTGGTTTTCCTAAATAACACTGACAGAAGGTAAAAAAGTGGAAATTGATAATATTCAAAATTGTGTTGAATGCATTAAGTGAAGAAAAGTAACTGCTTTCAGTTCTCTTAGAAGGAACTAGGTAATTCATTTAGGAAGTAGTTCACTACTTGTCAAGCACTCCAGAGAAGTTGATGTTGATATTGTGTAATAATGCAGTTTACGTTATTCTTAGTAGATCAACCACAAAAAGTGGTTGATCAACAATCAAAGTATACAAAAAGTATATTGATGTTTCAGCAAAGAGTTTAGAGAACACCGGTGTACTTCACAGTCATTCAACCCTCGATACTTGGTAGCACTGGCAGCTGCTCTTCTAGACAGTTTACGTGACTCAGGCACATAGTTTCGTCCTACTGCAGAATTTCTTTTGTGAGTGCATGGAATTGTTCAGAAACACTTGTCCCAGTAGCGATCCAGTGCTTCCGAGTGACTTATTTAACTATGTACTCCCTCTCCTTGTTCTAGTTGGGTCATTTTCTCTTCTTTTCCTTGGCTTCTGCTTCTCCAGTCACCATAGATGGCTGTATTCTCAAAAATCCCTCCATTTCTTCTGCTGTGTTAGATGGTATAATCTCTAAAGGCTAATAACATTGAGTACAACTTCACTTTTAATCCTCAAGCCACATATCTTTCACTCTCTCCCTTTCTCTTCTGAGATACAATTTTTTCCATGAATTAAAAATAAGGAGGAAGATGGAGTATTTAGATGAAAGAAAATTAGCATGGAAATATGTTACTATATTTGTTTTCCATATAAAATAATTTATATAACATATATGACATTAGTAAATATACTTCTTACTTTGGAGTGTCTTTTATCAGTAGCAAGCATATCTTCTGGATCAAAGATGCTGTCAACTTAACACATATTATAAATTCTTTGTACCAACGAAAGTGTTTCTCAAGGTTGCACTTACTTTTACGTATTGAAAAATACTTGATTTGAAACTAGAGGTACACACCAAATCTGCAAATACTAGAAGCAGTTACTCTAGAGGAGGAATGTCTGTTGGGGTACCCCCAGGAAATCTTGAGAAAACTGGGTTCAATTTTGTTATACTACTTTCTTTGTGTGACCTAAGCCAATGCAGCTCTTTGTAGTTCAGTTCCTCCTGTGTCAAATGGGTATTACAAGAAGTTTCCAACTTAGAGGAGTAGAGAGATGTACACTCAGCTAAAGTTTTGAGATTAAGACAGTGATCATTACATATACTCCATTGGAATATTGCAGCTTTTGACAAAAATTTTTCCTGTGTCCAGAATATCAAGCTCTCTTGGGATTGTGGAATTCTGTGCAAATCTTGCTGATTCCTGCTTTAAATACAAGGTGCATTTCCTGAACTTGTTATACCTCCTGTAAACATACAGCAGGATAAAATTTTATAAAATTATAGGAATATTCCTAAACACTCCAGTGTACACACTTATGCTGTTAGTAAGAGCACAGTAGATGAGAGAGAAAAATTACATAGCTAAGACACTGCTGAGATGCAATTGTGAGAAGAGTAAGGAAAAACCTCAGTGTACAGAATGAGTTTAATGTCTTGTAGCAAAGGCAGGCAAATGGAGATTAAGATGCAAGGCACACTAATCATGCGTGTGGTAAATGAAAGGGAAAAAATTGAACGTGTAGAACATAAAAAGAGGTACAAGAGCTTGCAGGCAAAGTCAACAGGAATAGGCAACAGAGGATAACACACAGTCTCTGTTGCTTATTCCTGCCTTTACATTTCATGTAATTTTTCCAAGTAAAAAGTTGTATCTGATCACTCTATTTCTAGTGTACTAAGTTAATCCTTTTCCACAATGCAATTACACATTTTATTTCCTGATTTGTGGCTTTTATTCAACAGTCTTTCAAATATTTTACAGAAGCTTTTTTACAGTATGTCTTGTTTTTCACTGTAATTTGCTTGTCCTCAAAGATCTTTTTTCTATTTGAGCTTCCAAGCCAATCTTTGATGCTTTTAAATTTCATTTTCACTTAGTTCTGTATGTTGAAGAAATATTTCCCTTAAGATTTTAACACTATCAAAAGTATACTAAATACAACATAGCTACTAGGCAAAAGGAATCAAATTATTTTGAATTGAAGAACTAGCATGCACAATGCTATGAGTTGCATCATGTAGTAAAATAAAATGCTACGGTAATGGTCATGATGTCTAAGGTAGTTTTTCATTTTCTGTGTGGATGCTTTCTTCCTTTCCTAAAAAGAATGCTCAAAAAAAAGCCCTATTCAAATGCAACTGGAAAATCATATGCCTTTATCTACTACGTGGGAGCAAAAAAGGCTCCTGATCAATTTACTATCTACTCTAGGTCCATTTACTTTATATTACTTCAGAATATGGCCAGCAATGAAAAGACTTCGCAGTAACAGAAAGTTTTCTAACAAAACTCCTGCATAATTACTGGACTTCCTTCCTATATGAAAGCCAGTCTTTCACACAGTACTCAGAGAAGGCACCGAGTGTGTAGTGGACAGCATCAATTCATCCAGGTGGGTGAAGAATTTGAGTATAACGGCATTCAACCTCAGGGAGGGGAAGAAGATCTGCAGGGTAGCAGATACAAGTGGTTAGAAAGAGAACTATTGATACAAACCAGCTAATCTGAACCTAAAGAGATGACAAATTTCAAAGAGGATGAAGAAGAGAAAAGGGGCCCATCAGGAAGATGGCAGCTACTGTCACATGGCAAGGATGGGCAGGAGACATGCAGAGAAGACACCGAGAGGCATTTAGTTAACTGCTGAGAGACTGATACTGACAGAAAAAAGATCCTGTTAGGATCAGTTGGAGGATCACTGAATCTGGAAAATACTTGGAGGAAAATACACATGGTAAAACATTTAGCCCACTAGAAGTTCTAGAAATTTTTAGCCCGTGTTTCAAAGAAGCTATGTTGTCAGAAGTTATGTACTCACCGAGTATCAGAGTGAAAATTAGCATAAAGACACCAAAGAGCTGCCATAAACACAAATATTAAGTAATGCACAGGGCACCAGAGAAGAAAAAGCTCAGGCCTGCAGAAATCAACTGAGAGTCAGAGAGTACTCAGCTTGAGAGGGAACTGTAGAAGATAGATATGGAAGCCCATGGGATTTGTTCTGTATTCTTTCATACTGCCTATGTAGGCATGAGTTGAAAGTACTCATTTTATAACAGGTTGTTCCATCTCTTCTGAAGTTGGAAAGTGTTATGCTGATTGAGGAGATTATTTACTTGTTAGAAACCCGTCAAATGTCAATGCAGCATTACAAGAAACAAAGCTGCAAGGACATAAACCATCAGGCCTTTGCTACTGAAAAGAGTGCTGATTCTACTGACTCCCCAGGAAGTAAATTTCCTATGGAGTACTATGTCCTTTGGTAAAAGTCCTAGTCTTGATAAACCTGTGACCTCCTGGTTAATCTTTGTGTCCCCTTTCTTACCCCTTCCTGAACATACTGTTTTCCTATATACCTTCAGGCTAGTTAGTCTCTAGCCAGTATAAATGGTAAGAAAATGGAAACAAGGATTTTTCTTGGGTATTTGCCCAAGGTTTTCAGGGAGCGGTGGAAAGTTCTCACTGTGAACATCTGTGGCTGTGGCCAACAGCTCAGCTATTCCGTAGTTGGTGTATCCTGCATGTCTTTCCACGCTTTCCAGCAATACTGCACTCATTTTTGATTCCAGAAGTGAAGGTACGTCAGTATAGAAGAGGAGAGTCTTCATTTTTGGTAAGGAAAAGTGAGTTTAGTGAAAATCTCACACCTGTCATGGGCAAAGTGCAGGCACCTTATGTGGGAGGAGAAGACAAGGAAAACAACGATAATGACTGAAAAAGCCTGTTTATCAAAACTCTGCATGACCGACATGGGGCCAACTGCAAAAAACATACAATTGTGCTTAAGAAGAAAAAGCCAGACAGTAAAATGTCTTTTGTTCCAGTGGGTTTTTTGTCTGTTTCCTCTTGATACTGGCTAAGAAATGTGAATAAGGAAAGAGTCAGGTCATTGCTTTCCAGAAAGAAAACAGAAAGGGGACATCTTTGGTTATAAGTACAAGATGACATAGCTTAACAGCCCCCAAGGGAGCAGATATTTCTAGGGGGAAAAAAGGAAAGAAACTCCTCAGAGATTCCAATGACAAAGATACCCTGATTTTAGAAGCTTCTGTTTCTCACATCAAAATCTAACAAATGGAGGAGTAAGGGAGGCTCCTCAGTAAAATGAGACCCCAAATGAGGAGTCTCTATACCATTTGGGCAGAAGTAAAGATCATCCAATTCAGTGTGCCAAAGCGTTTATAGTTTACATCCCAAGTTTCTCCTTTGCACTCTGCTGAGGCTTTTGCCAAATCCCTACATACATTAAAAATACTAACCACACTCCACACTTGCTTGACAGGCTGCCTATCAGTGGAGAATACAAATTCAGCCTGGATATTAAGTTTTTCTAGTACATAAAACAGTCATATACAAAGATGACCAGTAGTGATTAGGCTGTGGTACTACACAGAAGTTGCTCCATGTGATTTGAATTAATTGATTTATTAGTAGCAAAATAGCCAGGTGGGTCAAGCTAATTAAGACTATGATTGCTAATTGCCAACACTGGGGACAGTATGAGCTGCAGAGGCAATAGATGCAGTCTGTTTATAACAGCTCTGTAAATTGCTAGATAGTTAAGACTGGGGAAAAAAAATACAGGAGATGTTGCTGAGATGAAAGTGTAACTTACAGTAGGCCACATGCAGGTGAGGTGAAAGCAACCAGTCCTGTAAAGAACTTCTGTCACTCCTCAGCAGTCTAGTCTTGTGGCCTCCAAAGTGGGGTGGGCACAAGGGAATCCATTGGGGTGCAGGAAGTACATTTTATACCATTAATAAATAAAAATATTTAATTTGTCTTTATGTCATCCTCTTGTAATTTCAATTTTTAAAATATACATAATATAGTAATGCACGTATATAATCTATAAATTATATAGAGGTGCATGATCAAAAAAGGTTGGAGTCCACTGGTCTAGCTTAAAATTGAGAATAACTTTTCATCAAGTTGCCAGTTTTCAGTGCATTTCAATCTCTGCTATGGTGATGTGATGTATGGTGATGATCACCAGTCTCTGGAGATTCCAGGTAGTTTGGCTCCCGTGTTTAGGTGTTAAAAGAAAACAGTAATACAATGTGGTTGTTGGAGTTTGCAAAACTCAAGATGTAAACCTGACATTCAGATACATTTAAAACTCTGTGTTTCTCTAAAATATAAACCATACAATACAACTGTAGGGCCAAATGGGCCCAAATGATTGTTATTTTCAGATTGTTTGACTAAATGCCATGGAGAACGTGCTGACTGATCTAAATTTGGAAAATCTATTTTAATAACTCTGTATGACCACAGCTATATTAAGCCTAAAAAAATCCAGATAGTATGCATATTGTAGAAGGCTGAAGTTTTACGAACTTAGATTTTGTAGATCAAAGAAATTTAAAAATTCAAAACATATTTCTAGCTATGGAATTGCTATGGAAGTTGTTTTAAAGCAATACCAACATTGTAATTTTGGAAACTTCTCTTATTCTGAACCCAGGTCATTTATGATAAATTAATTTCAAAATAGATGCATAGTTTTTTTATACAGAACATTGGGTTCCCCATACCTCTTTCTTTATTGAGCTCTTCAAAGTTCTGGATGTTCCTGTTCTTAATGTCCCCCTCCTTTTCTTCACTAGTAAATGAACCAGGAAATTTATTCTTTTTTAAAAAAGACTCCTATTCCTTTCAGTTTGCCTGCCAAAACTGATAATTTCCTTGGACGCTGGCACATATGTTTTGGAGTGAACCAGTTTCTAGAACATACTTCATGTTGATAGTGACACTCTGAAAAGGGGTGTTACCTTCTGTTCTCTCTTTTCTGTAGCTTGACTGAAGTTTCAGATAAATATTCTAGCTTGTTCTAAAAGAAACTTCCACAGTGTGATTTTTTTTCTTTACCATAGCTTAAAAGGCAAAAGTGCACTGTTGTATTAAAGAAATATTGATTAACAATAGATTCAAGTGAATAATGATACTTGAAGAATTTCTTACTCAAATGTAATTCAACCTCTATCATGACTCATTTTGTCTTGTCAGTCTTTGCCTACATACGTGGCAGGTTTGTGGGAGGAACATTCATTTCCCATACTAGTTATATCTATTTATTTGGTGTTTTTCTAATTTACTTGTTTCAGTTCACTTAGCTGGTATTGGATCTTTTCTCTGTGGTGCCACACCCTCATTTAATTTTCTCTGTGGGAGAAATTCTCATCCTGAAGAAGCTGCTCGGATCAGAATTTTCCCAGCAGACTTTTTCTCATGCTTTATATGCTCTCTAACATCACAAGTTTTTTGTGGTGAATTACAGAAACATTATTTTGTAAATAATAAACATTTCAATGTTTATTTATTTTCATAGGGGTTAAAAATATATGGCAATTCTCGTGAATTCTCTCTGCCTTACCTTCAGTCTTTATTTTCCTGAGCATAACATTCTGAATGAGGTTCCTGTGGGAATTTTAAGTGCATTATTTCACCAACCAAAGTAAATGAAATTTATGATCTATCTGTATAACCCTTCTGTCTCAAAACATTAGTTTTTTTCTAATTTTTTGGATCTTATTTTGATAGTTTGCTGCCAAAGGATTTGTGTACAGACTTTCCTGAGATCCCCCCATATGTCATTAAGTTCATGTTTCTGTGCTGCCACACACGTTGTCAAAGATGCCACATTTTTTCCATTTCTTCCTATCTGACACATCCCTGGCATTTATTTCTAGTTCTGTTTTTTAAAACACTTGAAATTAGATTAACTAGATGTCTTTTTTAACCTACTTTAGTATTCATTCCTCACTTGATTGATATTATGCATTACTTTTTACCCCTTTTTCACTGAAAACAGAAGAAATATAAATGTCACTTTCTGACCTCACGTCAAGAGCTTGTGGGTTCCTTTTGACTTGTTACTTTAGAAATATTTTAGTTATCTCTTTAGGATTTTCGCTTCCATTAGGGATGCATTGTAATATCCTTGCTTTGTAGCTTAGAAATGTTCATAGTCTGCAGCCTGAACTGTCTGCTGTTAAGCTGACAGACTGCTGTATGCTGTAGGAGCTGTACAGGTAATGATAGGGGAGGACTGCTTTGAGATATACCCCTATATAAGCTCCAGCTTGTGCAAAACACTAAAAGCAGCATTTTTACTAGTGCTTTGGTCTCTCATATGAGATTGCTCAAGTAGTGGTCTAGGCAACACTTTGTTTTACTGTTCTGCAAGAATACGTTTTGACTTGCAAAACAACAGTGTAATACAGAACATCCAGTTTCTAGGTTTGTTGACTGTGTGCCTGCAGTTCACCTTCTGAGGTCGTAGACAGCTGACCTGTGGCCTGACAACTCAAATTTGTTTGAAGCTTTTGTATCTCGCTTTGAGCTGCTATGCTCTTGGAAGATAGAGCTGAGTGTTGCTGTGTCGGGATAAGATGTATCACATACTTTGTGGATCCCTTTGGCTCACGCTGATTAACTGATTTCTGCGATTGATACCCACGAACTGTCTTGGCAGGCCCATCTGAAAGGTGCTATTTAAGTATTATGTGCATTGTATTTACAAAACTGGTTCAGAATTGTTTTTCTGTAGGAACAAACTTATTGGGGTTTAACTGTTATATTTAATGGAATGGAGAAAAATATTGTTCTATTTGATCTTTTTCCCTTAATGGGCTTTCTTTTTTCTTTCTTTCCAACAGTGTGACAGTTTCCTCTTTAGATTTTTAATTATGTCTCCAAGGACCTTCTACATTAGCAGTGGTGGTGGCCGTTTACCATTCTGAGAGCTAACCCAGCTAGATACTCCCAAGCTATAGCAAGTTTTACAAAGGTGATTGTTGTATATTTTTAAACTCCTATAGAGGTTGGGGCTTTATTTGAATAATCTAATGGCTGAAATGGCCAAACTATTATTTTATCTGGCTACTGAAGACAGTGACACACTTATGATTGTGTAAACATGGCCTGGTCAGGTCAGGATCTGAGACCAGTTGTTCCTCAACAAACCTGCTAATGGCATTGTCTTCATGAGGTGATCTGGTCAGATCCCTATTTTTATCAACCTCTGCAACAGAATTAGAATAGCTCTTAAAATCATACACTTTAGATATCTCTTTTCCTTCTCTTTAGGATTTTTATAAAGAATGCTGCATTAACTGCATTGTATTTTCCTGCTTTCCAATAATTTTGTCATTCCTTTTTATTGCATCTCTAGATATCTTTTCATGCTACATGCTGAGAAAAAAATCTACAAGGCATGCATCTTCCTTTTCACTCAAATATGCTTCCCAAAAACCTATTTCCCCCTAAAGTCCAGGCAGAAAAAGAGTGAGACATTCCTCAGACTGCCACACAGTGTATTTGTCAGAGGATTATAGCAAAGGTGGTGTTAGCTGTGCAACATTAAAAAATTAGAATTAAATATAGAATCTAATAAGATAGCCTTAAACCTATGAGTAACCTATTATCTCACTATCAGACATGTCCTTAACTTCTTCTGTTCTGAGTTCCTCTTACCTCTCGTCATAATCAGAACATCAGGTCTAATCCAGGGTAATTTTTAAGGAATTTCAGGCTGGTACTGCCTTTCAAGGTTGTTACGAAAAAACATACTTCGCACATGTAAAAACACGTGGACTTAGTGAAGGTGCTTTTATTTGTAAGTCACATTTTGAATGCTAAGTCCTTTTTTTAAAAAAAAAAAGGTTCAGTCTGAACAAATTGTGAAAACAAGGGTAGTCCAACCCAAGAAAAACATACTATGCCCAGGTAGTTGTGGTGAAAGAGAAGACCCCCCTCTTCTGGCATGAACTGGAGTAGCTCTCACCAGAAGATGATAAAGTATGTTCAAAATCATGTTTCGATCAGAAATAGGAACACACCTAATATTAATATCTGTATTAAAATATATCTCTTCCTCCATCATGTCTTCTGAAGTTTTCTCATTTCACACTTACACATAAACTTAGTCCTCCACACCAGCTCTCTGCATGCGTATCAAAAGTATTCTAGCTTCTTTGCCAGATATTGAACACACAGTGTGTCATGGTCAGATTATTTCTGCACATTTGTTTTCTGGTTCAGGACAAAACATCTGAAGAACTCTCTATTCCAAGCACAGAGTGGACTGAGCACTGACATTAAAAATATGCCCTGCAGTCTTGATGACTGTAGAAAGAAAAGGCTTTTGACAGACAAATTGACTTTGTTCAGGCAATATTATTTGCTGCATTCTTCCCTGAAAGTGACCAGCAATTCCAGCTAGTGAGAAAAGACTGTTGCTAAAGATGTACAGAAATCCTTCTGTATCCAGGATTTCAGTTGTTCCCATAAATGCAAGGTTTTCTCTATAATAAACGTGGCAGTGAGAATTCTGTCTCAATCATATTTCAAAACAGATAACCGTATGTGTGTTTATCATTATCTCTTTTGCTGCCAGCAGCATTTATAATGTTTCTTTTAAAATTTTGTATTATCTTTTATTTTTTACCAGCCTTTACATTTCAAGAGTTAATGGTAGGTAGATGGAATTCTTCCTTATTAGATCATATATTTCACTCTTTGTGAATGCAAGGTCAGCTAGCTTTCTCTACACCCTAATGGTTAAGAAAAAACCAAAGCTGTGAGAGATTCACATTCTTCCTATATTGCTGGATGTGAGCAGCTGTTTTGCTTTAGTTTTGAAAACTGAAGTCGTACGTGGAGAGAAATGTAATGCTGTCTAGTGTAATTCATCTGTAAGGTAGAATATTCTCTGCCTGCAAAATGGGAGGAGTTTTAAAGACCAGTGGTGTATAATTGTCTCATTTCTATGCAGTAATACACAAAACAATGTATTTCTTTCCAACACACAGTTAAGGTATATACTGAAGCATTGTTACTCAGGTAATGCTGGAAATAGAATGGCAGCCGTTATGATAGATACTGAACTGGCATGGAAATTTATCTTAGAAAGAATAGAAAAGCTCCTAGTTTTCAGCATTTCTCTTCGGTATATCAGAAAATTCAAATAATTTTTATATATTTCATACTTTTTAATTCCAGATTACTATGTCAAACCTAAATAATAACAAATTACTAGTTTTCATTTTTCTGTTCTCAGTGTTTTTACTATTTTAATTATCCAAATATTAATTATTCAATAGTACCCAAATATTAACTAATCTTTGTTTGACCTTTCCTGTGTGAAAACTGAACAAAGTTTGGAAAAATATAATAAACATCATCTTTGTGACACTTCCCTGGACTTTTGTCATGACTTGCTCAGATTGTGCAGTACAGTTTTGCTTTATAAATCTATTGTTTAATTGGAGCAGTTTTCAACCACTACTACAAAAAAGGAATTAGCGTTGGAGTTGCTATACTAATAGGCAAAAAGAGAACTTCCTTTTCCTCTGAATACTTTTGCACTTTACTGAGTTTATCCACTTTGTCCCAAATAAACTCTGTTTACTAAAAAAGATGAGATTTAACCTTGAGAAAAAAAGGCTGGTGTTTCAACCAATGTCTCTCTGAAATATTCAATTAGGAATGTTTAATGGTTGCTTTCGAATTACAGTACAATTAAGGCAGTCACAATTTTGGAAGAGTAGAAGGTTTCTTGTAAGCTAGTAAAGAAATCAGCTATGTATTTCTAATTATTTCAAAGCGTGCTTTTGTTAAGAAGAATTTTTGCCCTGGGGAAGCCCAAGAAGGACAGACATACAGTATAGTGTATAACAACGATGATAATACTGCATTAATTATGATTCTGTCATAAAACTGGAACTTTGAAGAAAGAACCTTGATCAGCAAATGTCTTAAAAATAATTGTTAGAGAACAGCAGATTAGTAATTAATTATATCTACAGTTTATTCATCTTCATCTTCTTGAGTGTTTTAATGAAGAATACATGGCACTTCTACCTGCAATATTTCATGAACTGTTTTTCAAACCTTTGTAAAGCCATTAGGAATGTATATAATTACTTTCTGCTTGCTTGTCTAATAGGTCAGTTCTTCATTTCTCAATGTAGTGTCATGCTGAAAGGTTATTGTGAGCAATTGTCAGCGGGTGGGTTACAAAGGAAGAGAAGAAGTGTTTTATCTCTTATGAGAATGAAGCTAAGCCAGTTGTTCTGTTGCTAAACAGAGTTTTAAAATGTTTGGAATCTATATTCCATTTTACTGGTGACTTTAAGTTACTTTAAAGCAGCTAATTTGCAGCTTCGTTTTTAAAGGTCTTCTGGCACATGTTTTTTGAGGATTTCAATGGTTGTCTAGCACCAAAATGCTTCAAAAAATTAGTCCTTATTGTGTGATGTTGTTGTAGGTTGACCCTGGCTGGATGCTAGGCACCCACGAGAGATAGGGACCAGGAGAGAGATCACAGGCAAAACAGGCTCAAGCTTAAAGATATGAAAGTAATTTATTACACTAACAGAATCAGAGCAGGATAATGAGAAGTAAAATGAGCCCTTAGAAAACACCTTCTCCCCCTACTTCCTCCTCCCAGCCCTACCTCCTACCCCAATGGCACAGGGAGACAGGGAATGGGAGTTTTGGTCAGTCCATTATCCATGGCTTCTCCCACTGCCCAGGGAGAGGAATCATTTTCCCCTGCTGCACTGTGGGGTCTCTCTCCACAGGAGACAGTTCTCCATGAATTTCTCTGATGTGAGTCCGTCTCAGGAACAACAGCTCCCTGTGAACTGCTGCACTGTGAGTCCATCCCACGGGCAGCAGCCCCCCTCAAACTGCTGCGGCGTGGGTCACTGCTCCAGGGCTGCAGTTCTCCAAGGACAGGCTGCTCCAGCCTGGGAGCAGGGCCCCTCTCTCCACGGGTGTCCCACCGGACCACAGCCTCCTTCCAAATATCTACCTGCTCTGGCGTGGGCTCCTCCACAGGCTGCAGGTGGATCTCTGCACCCCCGTGGCCCCCATAGGCTGCAGGGGCACAGCTGCCTCACCACGGCCTTCACCACAGGCCGCAGAGGAATCTCGGCTCCAGCGCCTGGAGCACCTCCTCCCCCTCCTCCTTCACTGACCTTGGAGTCTGCAGAGTTGTTCCTCTCACATGTTCTCACCCCGCTCTGCTCTGGTGAAAATTAAAACTGCGCCACCAGTATTGCTTTGATTTTCTTCTTAAATCTTATCACAGAGGTGTTACCACTACATCGAATTGGCCCAGCCTTGGCCAGCAGCACGTCCATCATTGCAGACAGACAGGGGTTGGCTCTGCTGGACATGGTGGAAGCTTCTAGCAGCTTCTCACAGAAGCCACTCCTATATCCCCTCTGCTACTAAAAACCAGGCCATGCAAACCCAATACAGATGTCTTTAGCTTACATTCTATAAACACTCTGCTCTAATAGGTGTGTCAAGAGACTATATGTTATATATATGTACTAGTATTATCTTACAATATTAATGCAGACATTAGCCTGTATGATGTTCAGTTTTATTAAGAAGGGGACTAGTAGTTAAAACAGACTGGGGTTGTCTCAAAACTGTTACAATCAGCTTCTTTTGGACTTTGAATATTCTAGAATGCTCTTAATCAAGACAATGAATTCACTGGTATTCACACAATTTGCCCTTGCATGAAAGAAGGCAAATAGTGTCCTCAGCTGCCTTAGGAGGAGTGTTGCCATCAGTTTGAGGGAGGTGATCCTTCCCCTCTACTCAGCACTGGTGAGGTCACACCTAGAGCTGTGTCCAGTTCTGGGCTCCACAGTAAAAGATATCTATACAAATATGAGAGAGGGTCCAGCGAAGGACTGCTATAATCATGATGGAACTAGAGCAGCTCTCCTGTGAGGTCAGCTAGGAGAAGAAAAGGCTCAGAATCACAGAATCACAGAATTGGACAAGTTGGAAGGGACTCCAGAGTGGTCCAACCTCCTCCCTACTCAAGCAGGGTCATCCCAGAGTACATTACACAGCATCACACCCCACTGGTTCTTGAATATCTCCAGTGAGGGAGACCCCACAACCTCTCTGGGCAATCTTTGCCAGTGCTCAGTCACTGCACAGTAAAGAATCTCTTCCTCATGTTCAGGTGGAACTTCCTGTGCATCAGTTTCTGCCTGTTGTCTCTTGTTCCTATTGCTTGGCACAACCGAGCAGAGCCTGGATCCACTCTCTGACATTCTTCCTTCAGATACTCATAGACAAGCCTTTCATTGTAAGAGAAATGCTCCAGTCTCCTAATAATCTTTGTCACCCTTCGCTAGACGTGTTCCAGGAGCTGTGTGATCCATGAGGATCTCAGAACTGGACACAGCACTCCAGATGTGGCTTCACCAGGGCTGAGTAGAGGGGCAGGATCACCTCCCTCGACCTGCTGGCAGTGCTGTTCCTAATGCCCCCCAGGGCACCACTGGCCTTCTTGGTCCCCAGAACTCACTGCTGGCTCGTGGACAGCTTGTTGTCCACCAGCTCCTTCTCCACAGAGCTGCTTCCCAGCAGGTCAGCCCCCAGCCTGTGTTGGTGCCTGGAGTTACATTTCCCCAGGTGCAGGACTCTGCATTTGCCTTTGTTGAATTTCAGACTGTTCCTCTGTGCCCTTCTCTCCACCCCATTGAGGCCCTTCTGAAGGGCTCACAGCCCTCTGGGGTATCGGCCACTGCTCCCAGCTCTGTGTCAGCAATGAACTGGCTGAGGAGGCATCTGCTGCTTCATCCAAGTCACTGATGGAGAAGTTAAACAGTGCTGGGCTCAGCATTGACCCCTGGGGAACCACCAGAGACAGGCCTCCAACTAGACCCAGTGCCACTGAATATGACCCTCTGGGATCTGCCATTCAGACAGTTCTTCATCCCCCTCACTGTCCGCTCATCCATGCCACACCTCCTGAGTTTGCCTATGAGGATGTTGTGGGAGACAGTGTCAAAAGCCTTGCTGAAGTCAAGATAGAACAATTTCCACTGCTCTTCCCTCCTTCATCTATCCAGGCAGTTGTTTCACTGTGGAAAGCAATCAGATTGGTCACGCGTTATTTCCCTTTAGTGAATCCATACTGGCTACTCCTGATCACCTTCTTGTCATCCATGTGGGTAGAGATGGCCTCCAGAGTGAGTGCTCCATCACCTTTCCAGGGATTGAGGTGAGTTTGACTGGCTGGTAGTTCCCTGGTAGTTCCCATCTTGCCCTTTGAGATGACTGGGGTGACATTTGTTCCTTCCAGTACTCAGGCACCTCTCCTGATCTCCATGACCTTTCAAAGATAACTGTGAGCGGCCCAGCTGTGGTGTGCCCCAGTTCTCCCAGCACTCATGGATGCATCCCGTCAGGACTCACGGACTTGTGGGTGTCAGGTTTGCCTGGGTGTTCTCCAACCCAATCCTCCCAGGCCAAGGGAAAGTCTTCCATGCAACATTGCTTTGCTCTGGCCTCCTGGTTCAGAGACTCCTGAGGGCTGGTCTTGCCAGCGAAGTCAGATGCAAAGAGGGCATTCACTGACTCTGCCTCCTCTGTGTCCTGTGTTACCAAGGTCCCCTCTCTGTTTAGTAACAGGCCCACATTATCCTTAGCTTTACTACTGCTGGTGATGTATTTGAAGAAGGTCTTGTTGTCCTTGACATCCTTAATCAGATTTAATTCCAGATAAGCCTTGACCTTCCTTGTCTCATTTCTACCTACTCTGACAACCTCTCTATATACTTTCTAAGTGGTCTGACCCTGCTTCCATTTCCAGTATATCTCCTCTTTATGCCTGAGTAATATGGAGTTCTTCATTCATCCATGCAGATCTATTGCCCTCTTTTGCCTGATTTCTTGCTCCTTGGGATACAACATTCTTGAGCCTGGAGGAACTGATCCTTGAATATCAACCAGCTCTCTTGGACACCTCTTCCTTGCAGGACCTGTTACCATGGGATTCTTTCAAGATCCCTAAAGAGGCTAAAGGTAGCTCTGCTGAAGTCCATGATTGCTATCTTATTGGCTGCCCTGATTTCTCCTCGTCCGTATTGAACTCCACAAGCTCATGGCCACTGAAGCCAAGGCTGTCTCCAGCCTTCACATCTTCAAGAAGACCTTTCCTGTTTATTATTGTGAGGTCAAGCAGCACAATATTCCTTGTTGACACTGTGTCAGAAAGTAGTGTACAAATACAGTGACAGGACCAGAGGCAATGGGCACAAAGGAAAATGCAGGAGATTCCCTCTAAGCATCAGGAAACATTTCCCCACTTTGACACTGACCAAGCACTAGCACAGGTTACCCGGAGAGGTGGTGGAGTCTCCATCCTGGCAGGTATTCAAAAGCTGTCTGAACATGGTCCTGAGCGCCTGGCTCGAGGTGACCCTGCAGGGTCATCTAGACCAGATGACCTCCAGAAGTCTCTGCCAACCTCTACCATTCTGTGATTCTGATTGTTATCTCTTATCCTTAGTAATTATTATTCTTAATAATAACTTCCCTTTGCACCTTTTTGGTGCAATCTCTACCGGTTATAATAATTTCTGATAATTTTGAAGAATTTCACACAGAAATTTCTGAATAATGGCAAATAACAAAGTGATTGTGATTGAGGATATCGTGCACAACTGCAGAAAGAAGTTATCATAGCTAGTAACCTAAAACAAAAAGTTGGCATATCGTGAGCATTGTGGTTAATTGTATATAAACTGTATGCTGAGAAGCAAAGAGGAATTATTTCTTTAAATTTGAAGGGACTTTTTATTAAAAAAGCTTTTTCCTCTTTTCCTCTCAAGACTTTTTCATGTTAACTGAAGTTAACAGAATGAACCGTATTAGTAAAGCATTAACTTTGAGAAGACTTCTTACTAGAAGCTAGAACAGTAAATACTACATTGCTGTTACCACTTGACATTACACAGAATTTAATGTCAAACCATATTAAAATAGTTCAGGTGTTTTTGTAGAATTACTTTTAGTACTACTGTTACTTATGATTAAATGAACAACTGGTGAAATACTTGAACAAATAAAGTGTGTACAAGTAAATACAATTATCAAAAGCTTACTTGAATGAAAGGAAATTTTCACACATACTTTGTATTTGACAGGATGACAGACAAAAAACATTTTAAATTGAAGCTGCCTATAAAACCTCCATATGGAGTACTAGACAAAGGCTTTCTAATCAATTTAATCTGCTTTAGGAAAGGTTCATCATCTCTGAGGGCTGATACTTTGAAAAATCAGTGTCTACTGCTAATGCTTTAGGTTCCTAGAGAAGCAATTGCTACTACGAGATCTACTTTAAGAAAAGAGTTGAGCTTCATCTCAGTAGGTACTGATTACATGGATGAGATCAACAAATCCAGACTGATGACACTCATAGCCCTTCCCCTCTCCACTGATGAAGGCCATCACAGAAGGCTCCAAGTTGGTCAGGCTAGATTTTCCCTTGGTGGAGAGGTGCAGGTTGTCTCAAATTACCTCCCTGGCCTTCATGTGCCTTAACATAGCTTTTCAAAGGATCTGTTCCATGATATTCCAAGGCACAGGGGGCAGCATGAGAGGTCAGTCATTCTCAGGGTCCTTCTTTCTATTCTTTCAAAAATGAGTTCAATGTTTCCCCCTTTCCAATCACCTGAGACTTTTATCTGACTGCCTGGACTTTACAAATATCATGGACAGTGGCTTGGCACTCAGCCAATTTCTTCAGGACTCTAGGATGAGTCTCATCAGGTCCCATAGAATTATGCATGATTAGGTTCCTCAGATGGTCACAAACCTGATCTCTTCCAGTGGGAAGCCCTTTACTGCCCCAGTCCCTGTCATGAGATCCATCCACTTGAGAGGTGTGGGAAGAGAGGTTGCCAGTGAAGGCTGAGGTAAAAAAGTTGTTGAGTACCTCAGCCTTCTCCTCATTGGTTACTACCAGTTTCCAGCCTTGTTTGCCAGAGGGGGACACCTTTTTTGAGCTTCCCTTTCTGGTTAACATACCTGTAGAAGCCCTTGTGATTTTCTGTGTGCCTTGCCAAGGGGAACTCCACCTTTTCCCCATTCTTCCTCCTCCCATCCCTACACAAGCAGGCAGCACCCCAGTGCTTTTCCCAGGAAGATCTGTCCCTGCTTCACTGCCTCTGTGTTTTCTTCTTGTCCTTTGACCAGCAGTTCCCAATTCCACCATACCATCTCTTGCCTTCTTAGCCTTGTTCCTGGGGTTCACCAGGTCTTATGCTCTATGGAAGACTTAATTAAAGATCTGCCAGCTCTATTCTGCTTCCTTGTGCCTGAGGGCAGTTTCCCAGAGGGTCCCACTGACTAATCCCCAAACAGCTGGAAATTTGCTTTCCTTAAGTTCAGGGTCCTGACTTCACATTTTTTCTGACCATATTCCTCAGGACTGTGGAGTCCATCACTGCAGCCCAGACTGCCTTCAATGCTGATGTCCCTGACAAGCTCACTTACATTACTGACCCTCAGGTCATGTTGCATCCCTTCTGGTGGGGCTGTCAATTTCCTGTCTTGAGGAGCTATCCTCCATGCATTCCAGCAGGCTCCTGGATTTCCTACAGCTCTCTGTACTAGTTTCCCAGCAGAAGCTGGAGTGGTTGAAGTCCCCCAGAAGAACAAGAGCCTGCAAGCATGATCCCTCATGCAGCTGGAGCAAGAAGGATTTGTCAATAGGTTCCCCTTGATCAGGGGCCTGTGGTAGACACTACTCACAGAGGATCCCTTTGCTGCCTCAGTCTCCAGTTCTTACCCATTTCAACCTGCTCCTAGCTGTTCCTCAGAGACATGGGTTTGTTGCCCATGCTGTGTGAATTGGTGCAGAGGCACTTTAGCCGGGCTGTCAGCTGTGTTGCCTCCTAAGGGGAACACAATTCTTCTGAGGTATTTTGCTGATGTTTGCCTGTTGGTCCCTATTACCTCATGGGCCCCTAGCTCATCTCTATTATACTTCAAATATATTTCAATGTGCCCACTGGCTGAAGGTCCTTGCTACCACCCCATCCCTCTATGCTTCCACACCTTGCCAAGGGCAAGCCTAATATTATTCCCTGCCCCCTGCCTAGTTTAAAGCTCTGTCAAGGAGCCCCACTAGCTCACAAGTAAAGACTCTCTTCCTCCTTTGAGAAAGGTGAATCCCATCTGATGCCAGCAGGACAGGTGCCATGCAGACCATTCTATTATAAAAAGAAACCCAGAATTCTGGTGGTGACACCAGCCACAGAGCCATATTCTTCTTTGATGAAGAATACCTAAGTATTACATGCCTTCTTCTGAGAAAGGAGCATTGGTCTCACAAATAAATATGAGACTCCTGTGTGAGAGGAAAGACTCCTGTTGACTTTGTACCTCAGGTAGCACAATTTCTGAGTTGGGAAGTTTGTATTGGACAGAAAATAAATATCTCAAAGACTAGTGAGTTAATATGTATTTTTCATATTTCTTCCAGAACAGTTCTCATCAAACTCAGGAAAAAGCAATGCATATTTGTGAAATAAATTAATTCAAAGCTGGGGAAAATGAGGCTACCAGTTTTAATATATTTTGCACCATAGTGTTAATCCAGCATTAAAAATAGCAAGACATAGAAACTAAGAGTAATGCTTAAAGCCAGAGGCTTATTTTACTAGGCCATGTTTCCATATCTCCCATAACATTCTGATAACGGTCCCATACTGTTCCTGTCGCAGGGGGTCCAGTGCTGTTCAGCACCCGCACGCTGCGACCTTCCTGGAGGGAGAGCGTCCCGCAGGGAACAGCTCTTCCAGGGGTGCTGGCAGATCTCCCTGGGCGACAGCCGGTTCCAGCAAGTGTAGCAACTTCTCAGCTACAAGTGATTTACCAGCTCTTGTGATTCAGCTCTTGTGAAATGGCCCAAGGCAAACACTGGGACAGAGAGCCAGGAGCCTCGCAGGGCAGTTCCGCAGAGGTCGCCTTTATTGTCCGACACCCTGCCAAGGGGAGGCCAGAGGCCACGCTCCCCCCGTCAGGGGCAGAGGCAGGTGTTTTTATGGGGAAGGTAGGGGGTGGGGTAGAAACCAGTTGGCCAACAGGGTACAGGCTATTGCCATGAAGAAACAAGGCGTGTTGGGATCTCACCGTGACCCGAGGAAGGTAGCTTATCTCTGACTTCTCCAGGGGAGTGCAAGAGGCTCCCGCTTTGAGGGCTCCCAGCCCTCCACATGGAACCAGTTTAGTTTACTATCTTCATGGTCATGATTTTAAACTAAAAGAGAGTCAGAGTAGACTAGCTATGAAGAAGAAATCTTTTACAATGAGGGTTTTAAAACAGTGGCACAACTTGCTCAGAGAGGCAGTGGATGGCCCATCCCTGGAAATATTCACAGTCAGTCTGAGCAAACTAATCGAGTTGAAGATGGCCCTGCTCTTTGCAGGAAATTGGACTAGATGGCCTTTAAAGATGGCCTGGCAACACAAACTATTGTATGATTTTTAGTCTTAATATGCCATGATTTCAGGATATATGAACTGATTAATTCTGTAGCATAGAAAATTTGAGACTTAACTCTCTTGTAGTAATTTTAAATTCTTTAATAAACATATGAATAAGGAATATGTCTTCTTTTTGTTACTAAGAATCATGCTTATAAGTACTGAAAATTTAGTGTCACTTAGTGGCATGCAGAATAAGGAATATGACAGCATCCTCATGCTAATATAGTTGCAGTCAAAAAAAAAAAGATATTTTTCTACTATTGTCATACACTACATACAGCTAAGCATGTCAGAGAGTTGAACTTGATAACTTCTTAAAGCTTATATAGTGCAGAATGGTATTTTCTATTATCTCAGATGCAGGGGTTTTTTTTAACAAAATTTTCTTGGTTTTGAGAATAAGACCAAAAAAAATTGCACTGGACACTAAAAAAAATTCTGGTAATTTTTTTGTCATCAACACTGTGCATTAATGATTTAGTAATCAATAGGATTACTGTTGATTCCAAAACAACTGGCCTTTGTTTTGGAATTATGCCTTTATCATCTTGAGGGGAAGCTCTCGAGGAGACTCAACTCAAGAAGGGCTCTGTCATGGCTTAATGGAATTTATGAAGAAGGAATTGGGTGCTGTTGGAGAACAGAACAGGAAAGAGGAAAGAAAGAACAGATTAGAAGAGTGACTGGGATTGGATAACCAGTCTTGAGGCCAAGCCTGGAGAAGGAGTCCTCCATACTGCTTCTTCACCCAGTTCCCACTTCTGTGTTATGGGAAAGAGAGATGGCATCAACAACCAACTACTTAAGAGCAGAATTCTATTTAACACCCTGCCCACCACCTGTTTAGTGAATTAATCAAAAACCCAAGCAGAACAAAAATCTGTCAGGTGAAATATGAGTTGTGCCATCAGCAATCTTTGGCTCAGTAGCTGCAGACCACATACCTAAAACAGAATCAAGATATTAAATTGTCCCAGAATTATTGTGTTGTTCTGCACAAGGAACAGCATTTTAAAAGGTTGCAATATATTTTTTGCTAACAGGTTTCATGATATGTACAGATAGAAAAGATGCAAAGACAAAGGGCAGAAAAATACCAAGTTCCTTTTTCGCCAAGATCCATCCCTGTGCTTCCCTCTAATCCTACTGTTTCTGGCTATGAGTTTTATTCATTCCTCTTCTATGCATACCTCTAAACAGCTATCTCTGCATCTGTAGACTTTTTGCTTTGCTGCTGCTGTCTAAATTACAGACTCAGACAGAGCTCCTTTGCATCTCTGAGTGATGCCTTCTTCCAAAGTCTCCATATCCCTATCAAAATCTTTCTCTTCAGCTTGCTTTCTGTTTGTCTGGCTTGCATAATGTTTTATTTTATCTTCCTTGCAGTGGGATCTATTTTGACCACTTATCTTTTTCTGGTTTATGCGAGAGAAACAACTGACAATGCTGGATGTCCAGCATTCAGCTTCAGTTCCTGGCTCTAGAAATGTAAAAGGAGATGTGTTGCTTGGCTCAAGATTTGAATATACTCTTTACTGAGATACTGATCAGATATGAAAAGATAATTAGCTAGTTAGTTAGACAGGTCTAACAGTTTTCTTTAAGAAGTCTCCACCACGTTTATGCCAATTGTGGCTGCTTGTGAAAGCTTAAAAATTGCCACTGCTTGCAAAGAAAATGATAGATTCCTTCTCTAAACCCTATGTGACTAAAGCTTATGGCAGACAGAAATTGTGTCTTCCCAAAAAATAAATCTGAGAGTGAATGTCATCCTGGGTGGGTGGCAGGGATTAGAGGACAAATTTATGCACAGGATAAAATGGTATTTAAATACAGGAATACATCATGTATTTTTGTAATAATAATTTATCTTTTGGATTACTAATAGCCTTTTAAAAAACAAGGTTGTAGCATATGCACATTGTGTGTGTTTGTGGCCTTATAATGAACTCTTGTCTTTTTTTTGCTGTGTGGTCTGAAGTGCACACTTCCCTTTGCTTGAGTTTATTGAGTACTGTGTAAACAAACATTCTTAAAAAAACTGCTCTGAGAACTGTTACATTCTCAACTTTGCAACTGAACTTTGTCTTTTTGAGGCTGTAATGTTATTTATGATGATAGTCTGTGCAGGAACAAAAAATAAACCAAAACCAAAACAACATAACAGCTTAACTGTGGTGACCGCAGCCAGCTGTAATCCCAGTGGAAGGGCACTCCAAGTGCAGAGCACCTGTGGGCAGCCTGTTCTAACACTTCTCTTGGAACCTTTAAACCTCAGAATCTCTCTTTTCCATGGAAAATTAATTAGTGTAAGATAAATTATAGTAGACATTTTGTATTTATTTAACAGGGACAAACTAGAAAGCATACCAAACAGGGGGAGTGTATCAGGGTGCAGGCAGGGACAGATGCACCCTGGGCACTCAGAGGGCGCCAGGAGAAAACAGACAGAGGCAGCCCCTACCTGGGCTTCAGGCTGGGACCAGGATGGGCAGGGCAAGGCTGGACACCAGCCCGGAGGCTGGGCAAGGGAGCACTGCGGGGACTGGTGACCAGCTCTGCTGCAGCATCAATGGGACAGGATGATCTGGGGGGTGACACAGGGTTCTTGGCATTGCACAGGGTGGGGAGAGGCACAGGGGGAGGCAGGGCAGGGCTGGAAGGGCTGTCAGTGCCATTGGGGCCCTGAGAGAAAGAAAGTGGGATTTAATTTGTATTTTAAATAAAAATAGGTTTTAGGAGGGGGGAAAAAATCCAAAAAGATTATTTGTTTCAACTACTTCTCTTGAATTTCAGCAATAAAACTAAATGAAGTATCGAGTGGATTTCAAAAACCAGATAGAATCAGTATTCACGTAATTATTTTACTCATTTAGAGAGTCATCTTGACTTTAACTTAGGAGTGCATAAATAGATCCATGTATGAAGAGATCAGACAATAATACAATAAGCATTGTGTCAAATCTAATTATGTACCAAGTTTTGTAATTATAGATTAGTCTTTCTGTACTATGGGCCACAGCTCAGAATCAATGGTATAGTGTGATTGCGGAAAATTTCTATGCAAGTGGCAGACATACACCAAATTATACGATGGTGTCTAGAAACCTTCATTGTATGGTATTCTTTACAAGAGAGCATTGAAATAAGAGCTTGTGCAAGTTCCACATTTATAAATCCTTAGTCATTATACAAAGCAAGAGATACCTGCTCTCTAGCAATTTACAAGTTTGTCTTAATTCTTCCTAACCAGACAATCACAGAACAGCCCTGTCGGAAAAGCCCTCAGAAGATATCCTGGTCTTCATGGGAAAGGGAGCCTGGAACATAGAGCATCCTGGCCAATTATATCTTGAAAAAACCCCTCCAGTGATGGAAAATACATCACATCCCTGGTGAGGTTGTTCCCCTGAATGATATGTCACTATAAAAAAAAAAAACCAACTCTTTCGTATGTCAAGTTGAAGACTTGCTCAATGCAACTTTTATCCGCTGATCCTTGTCTTCTCCGAGTGGCTCCATGAGAAGTGAGAGCCCCTCTCCTCTTTGTAGCTGCCTTTTAAAGTGACCATCTCCAAAAGAGAGAAAACTTACCACCATTCTGTGTCATACTGAGTGTAATCCCAGAACAAATAACAGCTGTGCTTAGTGATTATCTTAGCATACAAGCATATCTACAATAAAACTAAATTCTGTCCTGATAAATTCCAAGACAGAATTTCTTCTGTATTTGTAATGATGAAACAGGTTTTATTTACTGCATACAAGAGAAAAAATATTTCATAGTACAAAATGTCCACAGTCGAGAAAGTGGATTCCAAAACACTCAAAGCTGATGACTTAGTTATGCCTCAGACATCTGTAGATGAGTCCTAAATTATTATAGCCCTGCCCAGGAAAATGAGACATTTATTTCTTTCATTATTTGGGCCACATTTCTTTTCTCTTTCATTTCTCTCCTTTTAAACTGAGGCAGGTGATTATTTTCTTCAGGTGCTTAGTGGTTTGGTTTGTGATATGGTTTGTTGATGGCTGCTTTGCACTGTGTCCCTAAAGCTTCACAGGAGAGATCCATCTTACATACAAAGTCATGTGCTGAGTTCCAGCAGAAAATCTAGACTGAAAAATTTCTAGTTTATTTGTTGGGGTTTAGAGAATATCATTATTTTGATGAAACGGAATACTAATTAAAAAAGTTCTCTGAAAGGAAAGGATTTAAGTATTTGTTTAAGATCAAGCACTTTAGTTAAGTGCTTTGCTGAATTAGGTCATGAAATAAGAAACACAGAATAACTTGTGTCTATCACCAAGTGCTGAGGGCCTGTGCAGTAAATTTCATGTTCTCAAATAGATACACGTCTATTCTCAAGTTCTGACTCACTCATCAGAGCAGTGGACAAATATATAACACACTCAAAGCAATGTGGAAGAAATAAGATATATGCTATGCCAAGAAAAATAATATTGGGTCTGTAACTGATCTATATGCATAAAACACAGACATCAGGGCTGAAATCTGCTGTTGTAAAATGCTGTGTATCAATGCTTGCCATGTAATTAGAAATTGTAGTTGGGACTCTTGATTACCCTCTATGCCTTGGCATGCTGATCTAGGGTCTTGCTACAGAGAGTCATCCATTGGGAAAGGAAAATTTTTTAACAGGGTTTTTTACATAGTAAATAAGCAACAGATTATGTAGATAGAGTTCTTAAAATGCTTTGTTCTCATACAAATTCCAAAGACAGATATCAAAAGCAGGATGATTCACTGTGTTGGTAGCATTGTACATAAAATATTAGAAAATACTGCTTAGAAATCACATAGACTAATACATTTTTATTACTTCTGTGATACATGTTTCACAAGCAGAGAGTATGTCAGACAGATACATGGAAAGTCGTTCTGGGAGCTCTATTGCATATGGCATCCACAGATTCCTGTGGGATATCTTCAACTGAGTTAATTTACTTCCATAACAATAAGTTACATTTTAAACTTCAACAATTTCTTACTATTAAAATGTGATGCTGTTGAGAGTCTGAAGTCTGCTGTATTCGTATCATTTCATGGTAAAACATGATAAAGGGAAAAGAAAAATCTGTAAAATAATCTCAAGATCTGTAATATTTTGAACTAAGAGAGGAAACAGTGAAACTTATGACATCCAAGTTCAGAGATGAAAATGTTAAGCTGTACACCATCCATCATGGTTAAACAGAAAAACTCCATGATTTCTGTCGTAGAGATTATAGTCTCTTTCATACACTTAATTATTAGTGTTCAAACCACCTCTACTCCTGTTACATCTAGCAGCTGCAAATGCAGTTACTATTTCACCAATATGTTTTCATTTCCTGCTCCAACAAACATAGCCCAGTGTTTACAGCTTATAGTTTTAAAATATTTTTGGCATAGATCATTGTTTCTTCTTCTCAGGTTGCAGATGTCAGTGCTGAGTTTTTCATTCTGCAAGAAAAACATAATTTATGAAATAATTCAGCAAATATATGAATAGATCATCATGCAAAATTCACAAACAAAAATAAAACACAAAACAACAGACTTTCAGTGGAAAATGCTGATTCTAGCAATATACTTCCATGAATACTGTAAATAATCAACTTTTTTTTTGATAGTCTGAGCAACTACATTCATTTTAATTGTCATATCATAGCATATTCTGATTGATTTCTGCAGTCTTCAGTCATCCCACATTTTCAGCTACTCATCCCAGGTTCTTTTTTACCTTCAGATTGAACTTCCATTTCCATTATCAAGCCACTTTCAGCATGGAATGTAACCATGATCCAACGACAGGAGTCATCTAAGCAGAACTCGACTTCAGTGATGTTTTTTTATCTGGACTGTAAACTTCCTTGAATGTAGAAGAACAACTTAAAGACTATTGTTGTTGTTACCCCAAAGCGTTATAAAGTTATAGAGTTATAAGGGATGGGATAGAATGGAATAGTTCCATTGGGAGGGACCTGCAACTCTGTGATGATTTGAGGGCTGACCATAAGGTGAAGAACATTATTAAGGGCATTGTCCAAACACTCTTAAACATTGACAGACTTGGGGTATCAACCACCTCTCCAGAAAGCCTGTTACAGTGTTTGATCACCCTCTCAGTAAAGAAATGTTTTCTTGTATCTAGACTGAACCTCTCCTGCCACAGCTTTGAGCCATTTCCACATGTCCTGTCACTGAAAACCAGGAAAAAGAGCTCAGCAGCTCCTTCTCTAAAAGTGCAAGAGAATGGCTTTGAAAGTTGTTCTCCTGCCTTATGTGCAGTGCTGTCAGAAAACCTAAGGGGTAGTGATGTACTGCAGAAGAGATTGGCTTTTCTGTGATTGTCCCTTGCAGTAGAAAAGAAGCACAGTTCAGTTCATTTAATATTACCAGAAAGGATTTGTTGTTGAGGATGACTGCTCCAGTGTATGTTGGTGTCCATTCACCAATATATGCTGGGGGCTGCCCTGGAAAGCAGCTTTGCAGGAAAGGATGGGGATCCTCCAAGGCAACATATTTACCATGAGTCAGCCATTTGCCCTTGTGGCAAAAATAGGCAAATTGTGTCCTGGGCTGCATTAGAAGGAGTGTTGCCAGCAGGTCAAGGGAGTAGATCCTTCCTGTGTACTCAGCCCTGCTAAGGCCACACCTGGAATGCTATCTAGTCTAGTTCTGGGCTTCTCAGCATCAGAGAGACTTGAATATACATCATACAAAGATGATGAAGGGACTGGAGCTTCTCTTCTATGAGAAGAGGCTGAAAGAACATGGTCTGTTCAGTCTAGAGAAGGATCAGGGAGAATCTCATCAATGTATATAAATACCTGAAGGGAGAGTGCAAAGCAGATGGAACCAGGCTCTTTTGAGCAGTGTCCAGCAGCACAACAAGAGGCAATGGGCACATACTGACACAGGAGGTTCCCTCTGAGCACTTTCCCACTCTGAGAGTGACTGAGCACTGGCACAGGTTACGCCTAGAGATTGCAAAGTCTCCATCCTTGGAGATATTCAAAAGCCACCTGGATATGGTCCTGGGCAACCAGCTCTAGGTGGTCCTGCATAGGCAGGGGGATTGGACAAGATGACTTCCTGAAATCTCTTCCAACCTCAGCTAGTCCATGTGTGAGGCCCTGCCCTTGGGTCACAACAATCCCAAGCAGCGCTACAGGCTGGGGCAGAGTGGCTGGAACACTGCCCATCAGAAAAGGACCGGGGGGTGCTGGTCAACAGTAGCTGACCATGAGCCAGCGTGTGCCCAGGTGGCCAAGAAGGCCAATGGCATCCTGGCCTGTATCAGCAATAGTGTGGCCAGCAGGACCAGGGCAGTGATTGTCCCCCTGGACTGGGCACTGCTGAGGCCGCACCTCAAACCCTGTGTTCAGTTTTGGGCCTCTCATGACAGGAAAGGTATTGAATTACTGGAGCCTGTCCAGAGAAGGGCAACAGAGCTGGTGAAGGGTTTAGAGCACAGATCCTGTGAGGAGCAGCTGAAGAAGCTGGGGTTGTTTAGCCTGGAGAAAAAGAGGCTCAGGGGAGAGCTTACCACCCTCGAAAACTGCCTGAAAGGAGGTTGTCATGAGATAGGGATTGGTCTCTTCTTCCAGGTAACTAATGACAGAGCAAGGGGAAACTCTAAAGTTGCTCCAGGGGAGATTTAGATTAGACTTGAAAAAAAATTTCTTCGTAGAAAGGGTTATCAAGCATTAGAACAGGCTGCCCATAGAAGTGGTTGACTTACCATCCCTGGAGGCATTTAAGAGATTCGTAGCTGTGGCACTTAGAGACATGGTTTAGTACTGGGTTTGGCAGTGCTGCATTAATGGTCAGACTAGATAATCCTAAAGGTTTTTCCAACCTAAAATGATTCTAGCATTCTACAATACTAGCTAACTCTTAAACAGTGTAAGAATTCCACTTTGATCTCTCTGGGCACCAATAATGGCCAAAGTGAGGAAGGAAATTTTTTTTTTTGATGAAGTGACACAACAGTAGGAAAATAAGATTATTTTATCCAATGAAACACAGTCCTCTTTTATAGTAAAAGTCAGAAATATATGCAATTTGAGAAAATGTGTAATTTTCTCCCCTTAAAAGGGAGAGGAAGGTACTGTACCTTCAGTCAATTTTGGCTGAGCTGTGGCATATAATAATCTCCCTTCTTGGAGCTCTCCAGGTTATAAGAATATGAGATACAATATCCAGTGTCAGGTAGTTGGTGTCTCAGGTTCTGTATCCTATCACCAGTAACAGCAGATAGTGCTGAGCTGCAGAAACACAGAACAAGACTCATTCTATACAAAACAGCTGATAGTCCACAAATACCAATTCAGTTGTGAAATATAGAACTTCTAAGGCAACTTGTCCGGATGCACATGAAGTTTTACTGCCCTCAGGTTAAAAGGCAACACTATTGTTGTAGTTTAGGAATAGTACTCCCCAATTTAGTGCACCCACCAAAGCAGTGCTGGCATTCACTTCACCTCCCACTCCCCTCTTCCGCCTGTGGATGGCCAGAGAGGAGAGCTGGAGGCACAAGAGGCAAAGATCATAGGCTGAGATGAGAACAATTTACTGGAAACAGCAATGAGATAAGAAAACAAACAGTAACAGCAACAGTACTAATAATAAAATTGTACAAAGAGTGGGTGATTTACATGCAAAATGTTCACCAAGCCTGGGAAAATGACACAATGGCAGATGGACACCATGCTTGTTCCCTCCCACCAGAAAGGGATGTCCTTCTTCTCAGAAGTGATAGTCCCTTTCCCCCACCCCTGGCAGTGGTGTAAGAGGGTCCCAAATAACCTGAGAGTATTGGCTGTGCCCACACGACTCCAGGCTCCACCCCCTCATGGCTCCTGTCAAAAATTAACTCTGTCCTTGGCCAAAACCAGGACACACTGTAAAGATTTTCATTGGTCATGAATTTCCTTAGATTTAAATAAAGCTCAGCCACAGCATTTGGATCTATGACTTTGTATAACAGTGATTTTCACCATTATAATGCAATGTGAACTGATGTTTCCCCCTTCCATTTGATATCATTTTGCAGTTAGTAATTTCAAGTTAGTCATTAAAATTTAATGCACTGTCACCAGTACTGATATTACAGAAAATGAAAAAGAGTATTTTCTTCAATAGTTAACTATTGTGAAGAAAAAGGGTATTCTATTTAGTTCTTTTATTTATCAGCTTTACCTGTGATGACCTCAGCGTTGTCTTTATTCCTATAAATCACCAGTGCTTTTCAAGTCTAAACCAAGTTCTTAAGTTTTACCAACTTCATGTGGCAATGAGTCCCACACTCTAATTATTTGTCATATAAATAAAACTTTTTTTAATTTATTTTGAATTCACCAACTTTAAACATTTTTTATTTCCCACCATTGTTACTTAACGTGAAAATGCAATTTATTTTTTCCCCACCATTCACTTTTTTATATACTTTCATCAAAGTATCCATGTATGAATCTGTGGAGTTTTTTGGCATAATTCTCTACTGTCCTGCATTTTGTAAGGTCACTTCTGACTGTGTTCTGTGAATATATAAGATTTCCAGACTTGAAAACCATTTTGGGGCACATTTCTAAATAAAAAAAATGTAGGCCAGTAGTGTATGGTTGTACAGCCACTCCTGTCTGAATTAAGTCACAATCCCAATAAAAATACGTAACAGCTCAAAATATTTTCCCATTACTCATCAAAATCTTAAAGGAATTATAACAAGAATTATAATTAATATAGTTCAGATTTCCTGGGAAGAAATACAAATGTGTATTTTGTAGGCTTTAGGCTGGAAATTGCTTTTTTAAATGCCTGTTTGGCTTATTTTCACTGGTATGTTGTTGAAGAAAAAGGAAGGTAAATCTTCATTACCACACCACAGGTGGAAATGAAATACGATGTGCATTCCTGACATAAACCCTCTGTAATGCAGGAGGTTCCCACACTTTTCTACTTTGAGGGGGAGGTTGGATTACATTGGAATTCCTACCTGAGTCACACACTACGACCCTCCGATCCCCTGATAACAACTGTAGTGTCTTCCTCAGGCTCTGCTGAACTTTCTGCTTCCATTTACAAATCTTTAATTCCATATGGCAGTGTTTTGAAGCTGCATTGCTGCATTTTAAAAGAAGTGGACACTGAAAATTAAAATCTTAAGAGCTCTGACCAAAGAAACAGGAGGGGAGAACTCTGCTCAGGTTTTGGTTGTGTTGTAGCCAAGCACTCCTCCTCGCGATGGTGAGGTGAAGTTGACAGAAAACTCTGTTTGTTCTGCCTAAGGAGTTCCTTTGCCTTGATTTAGCAATTATGGCTTCCTGACTCAGTCCCTGAAGGGGTCAGCTGCTCTCTGAAGGCAGGAAGGGATTGATACCCAAAAGACCCGAGAAAAGACTCCTCCTCCTCCCTTTAATGCTGCCTGCAACTCTTACCCGAAACCTCCTTTGGCAATGGTCTGTGCCAAATTGCACTCCAAGGAACAAAGTAGTTGGCACCAAAATTTTGAGTTGGAAGCCTTGTTCAACTGCAAATTAAAATAGTTACATCCAGCAGATCTTGCAGTTCTGTGTGTCAGGAGCTTTCTATTGTTATTTCTGGTGCAGTGGAGGTGCTGCACTAAACAATGTGTGAAGCAAAGAATCACTTACCTGCACGCTCTGTGAGAGTCCTGTGTGCATCTGACTGTGAGTCCGCCTGAGCGCCAGGGCTAGGCAGACAAGGAGAGTGAGGCAGGAAGTTGGGAACAGGCAGGCAGGACTTTAAGTAGTGTTGAACTTGATTGCACTGGCTGCACTCCACTACTCTCTCTTGTTAAGTCCACAAATACCTCCAGAAAGTTATTGTACATTTCAGCCACACTGGCTTACTACTGAAAATCTGCAGTGCTGTGGGACTAAATGTGTACAGTGGGTATCTAAGGATACAGATCTTCTGAGTACAGTCATGAGGGTTGTACCTCAGGCCATAGCAGCCTGTAAAGGTTTGTGACATATCTGTACAGTACGGCTTGGCTACTAGAAACTCTGCACCAGAATCACTGCCTCCAGCTGTATCTTCAACTATGACAGGCACTTCATCTTCAGCCTAAGCAGCAAGTGTTTGCAGTTACATGTGCCAGCAGGTACTATATGTGGGCTTTTCTCATCACTGAATGGTATGGTTAATATGAATTGATACTGTTGTCTCATATTTTTATCCTGACAGAATGCAGAGGGAGATAGGACTGTCTGCATCTCTCTGAGTGCACGTACATGCTGTGCTGATTCAGCTGGGACCTACGCAGGCACAAGCATTGGATACCCTCTTGGTACAATGCTTGTATAATTATACTGGTACAATCTGTGGCTATCTAAAATCTTCCATGTTCACCATGCTCATCACTTGCTGATTACTGTAATGAAATATTTCACCAAAAATTTTGCTCTGATACCGTGGAAATAGGAAACATTTTGGTGTATACAGGATAAACAAAACATTTTAAAATAAATTTCCTAGAAAATCTGCTTGCTGCCTTTGAGAATAGAAATATATTAGGAGAGAGGTACAAAACCTGTCTCCAATGAAACACAGAAGCACAGGTTTTGTGCTGGTATTTTTCAAAATCCAGAGGGCTTTTATGTGCTGGTGGCAACACAGCTCCAATGGTTTTTTGAAAACAGAGCAGTTAAAAGACACTAAAAACTGTGTGGTGAAAGTACAGCAAACTGAATTCTAATATCCCTCACCTCTTGCCAATCTCAGAGGAGTCAGAAACTCAAAATTTCTTCTTAGTTGGCTAGCAGTGGTCTTTTGTCTTGTTCCTCGTTATACAACGGCTAAAGGAAATGTCTGCCAGGGATCTTTGCAGAGTTCTGCTTTTATGAAAGAGACAGAAAAAGAGACCTGGCATTTTAAGAACCACAAAACTGTTAAGGTTTCTTTCACAAAGATCTCTCCATCTCAGTGAGATTCTGCGACTGTAAACAGTTCTTTCCTGCCAGGCACTTACAGGTAAATATGAAAATGTCAGTAGCACACACATTAGAAGTAAATAAACACAATTAATAATGAGGTCATAGTTTGAAGTTCTTTTTCAGTATTTATTCGGTGAAAATTTGACCTTTGGAAAAAACTTCAGAATTTCTCCTGTAGTATTTTAATATTTAGGTGATAAGGCAATATACTCTACTTCTTATATGCTTATGCACAATATTTGTTACAACACATAAATGCAGTAATTTATCCATAACAGTATATTTTATGTGGAAAGTCTTGCAATGAAACTGTCCATTTTTCTGATAAAATAAAAAAAAATGTTCACACTTTGACAAAGATTAAATCATCCTTCAATGCTTATCTGTGTGCTGTATTTGTGAATATGAATAGGTCATTGTCTTCAAAGTTGCTGTTTATGCATGAAAAATTCAACATATGCATGAGTTTATATAGGAACTTGATGTTAAATAAGCATTAGGAATGTATTGTGCTTGTATTGCTATGTCAGTGTCTTCTGGATAGAGTTTAAGGATGTTTTTGTTGCACTGAGGAGCATTCACTCTCTGCCACTTATCCTGTAATAGTTTTGTGGTTGTGTACAAGACAGCCTGTAATGCAATCTTTTAATTTTCATGAAAATTAAAATAACCTACACAGAAGTGATATACCCACTACAATATAAAAATGTTAAAAGCCATTAAATGTAAAATCCCTTATTTAAAAAATCCCCTACTACACATTTAAGATGGTAGCTAATGAATCTCTTCTTCACTCAAAACTTTCATTATCTTCAACCAAATCAGTCCTTTATGAGATCAGAAGGATCTGATCTTCACTGAAAATAGCTGAATTTTGCTAAAAACTATGTTTAATGCAAAATTCCTAACTATGGACATACATGATGTTCTCTAAGTGCTTGAGGTTACATTTTCAGACGCTATGTACACAAACTGACATAGAAAAACCAGAGGCATTGAAGAGAAAAAGCTGAAAATCACTTCTTAGAGTAGTCTACATTTGGACTTGTTGCTTGTAAGTATCATTCTATACTGCAACACCATGTAGTGAAAGCAGGTTGCACAGTCATAGCAGATAATGTCATTAGTGTAAGAAATAATTCCAATATTACAAGCTACGTAGGTGCTATGGTAGATAGATCTTTAAAAAGGGACTGCTATTCCTCATATCTGACAGAGTTTGAAGTCTTCAAAAGCAGTTCCTAGACCATTGTTACAACTAAATGTAAATTAGACATGATCTTCTTCAGCTCTAACTGGCTGACTAGCCTTAACTGTAATCCTTTTCCATCTCTGCTTCTAAATGCTTTGGAACATAGTGGAGACCCAGTGCTACCTTCCCTTCCAACACATTCAGCTGCCACTGACTTCAGAGGGAAATGAAGGACAACAGCTTTCCCAATAATGGAAGTTGTAAACATTACTCATCAGTTTTTTCTGTTCGTACAATTCTACAGGATACAATAACACACAGAGGACTGTGGTTCTGAATGCCAGAAGAAAACTAAGTGTTTGAGGGCAAATACTGCCTGCCTGAATCTTTCAAATCACTGGGTCAAATTCTGGTTTTGGTGTAATTGTAATTGTAGGATTGCTTTCAATATATGTGGGAGTACTTGAGACAGGAATTTGTCCCACTGAGATTCCTTCGTAGGCTGATGTAGCAACATATGAAGATTAGTAAAGATAGAAGAATTTGGCTCACAAGGGAAAAACCCCCAGGATTTATAGTCTGACTGAGAAAAGTAAGAGTGCATAGAATGCCTGATTGCACTACAAAAATGATGTTTAAAGTCTCATAATTTCTGGTTTTCTGTACTTTATACATATAAGGCCATAAAAGTCCTATGTTAAATACCAAGTAAAATGAATGTTACCAAAAAGTGACTTTGTCCACCCGTCCCAATACTCTGGCATTTATGACAATGGTAAGGGTGTATCCAGCTGCTATTTAGACTGTCTCTCATGTCCCAGAGTAAAATGCATTCCTTTCAAAGCTGAATGATGGAACTTAAGTTACAACATAATTTTCCAGGTGTTCAAAAAAGGTGTATCATGGTTTCTACTGCGCAACTGCAGTAAAATTAATTGATAGCCATACCCATCTTGGCCCAATCTGTAAAGCGTTAAGAGTCCTGAATTTCTGATTTTCTCTTGAAGTCAGGGGGAGTCTAGAGTTTGCTGAGCATTTTATAACCAAAACAAAAGGAGAGAAGTAGATTTTTCCTCACTTCTCAGACTAGGGCCAACAGCAATAACATCAAACTGATCCTACCACCATCAAATTAAGTCCAAGATACATCAGTATGAAACATGGTGCCAGTGAAATTCACTCTGCATTAGATGATTTGTGTCTGTTTCTCTAATATTAACTTTGGAGGTCTCTTGGATAAACAGCAAGACAGAGTATGAAAGAAGCTTGTTTTCTGCATCCCATTGGAAAGGAATCAAAAAGAATCATCTATGTGAACTGCTCTTACAATGGTAAAAAATTTCTAAAAGTACTTTATTTGCAAAATATTTACGCAATCTCTGCAAAAGAAATGTGGATTATCTTGATCTTTACATCAGTTCTTTTTTAAAGCCAAAAAAGATTGTCTGCTTTGGGAGGATAACAAATTTGACAATTTTCATCTGTCTAATAGATGTAAATTTTCCCTTTTCTTTTAGTGCTCTGAAGGAACAATGTTACAGCTGGACAGATTTTCTGAGGACTGTAAATTCTTTGCTGAGGATTCTAGGGCTGTATCTTTGTTACTTCTTTACTTCTACTGGAATCTTCCACTGTATTGTCACTTACAAGCTTGTTTCCACTTGTCACTCAGCTAGTCACATCTCAGGGCCAACCAGGTTCCTCAATCCAGAGCTTTGTCTCAAGTAATTTCCTTATTCAAACACTGAATGGCACCACTGAAACGGCCCTATGCAAATGGACCATTGTTTTATTTAATGGTCAGCCCCCTTCTCTCTCACAGTCCATATTACGAACATCTTGATTTGATACAGGGTGAAAAGAAACAAGTGTTTCTACAGGCTTTCAGCCTGACTTCTTCCTAAGAAACTTGATTTCTTTGAGTGTCAAGCTCCTTTTGAATAATGATTTAATGAATCATTAAGACAAAAGAGGCTAAAGTCTTATTCTGTTGATCTAAGAAATTCAGTATCAATCAGAGAAAACTGCAAAACATTCTAAAATGTCTCAAAAATATGAGAATATTATTATTATTATGTCAGAATTTTAAAAAATTAATGGAGAAGGTGAATGTTCACCTGGAATCTGAGCCTGCTTTCACAAAATTGAGATTCCTGAGTCATCTATTTTGTCTGTAAAGTTACTAATGTGAAAAAAAGATTACTGCTGTCACAAGACCTCCACTAATAACTTTACCATTAATATTCTTATTATTTCCTTCCAAAATAATTTGTTACACTGTCATCCAGATTCATGCTGTATAGCAGGTCCTTCTGCCCCCTGTATCTAGTCAGAGTCTGAGACATGAACAGAAAGGCAAAACCAAACAGAAACTCAATTACTCTCCAGCAATGCAAACCTCATATCTCTGAAAATGGCTCTACCTTATAAATCATGAAGTCAAGAAAGTCAGTAAGTGCACCATATTTATAACCAGAGTAACCTGATTTTGCAGAGGTGCAATGAGGAACTAGTCAATAAAAAACTCATAGCACAGAAGCTTAGCATAAATGCAAGGGAAAACACTCAGGTAGCCAGGTATCTATACCCTGTTACATATTCAGATAGGATTACTCGTGATGGTTTGCTCATTTAATGATTCCCAAAGCCTTCTTTATTTTTTAGTTTCTAACAACCTTTTAAAAACCTCTCAGGACCTTTCTCTAAATATGTCATTTCTTTCTAGTTAAAATGAAGAAAAAGGCACACAGTGCAAATACTAAATCAACAGAAATGTTTCTTGCCTAGGCCAACAGTGATGTTCTTTCACTGTTTTATACAGATGGTATCTTTCTTTGAGAAAAAAATGTCTCTTACATGAACATTTTTCCAGGCTGGTGCAAGCAAAAGATACTAGTGTAAGCAAAAGATGCTAGTTGGAATTTATTTACTTAACCATCTACCTTCATCCATTCTTTAAAAAATATAGGGGTTAGCCCCTATAGTGTTACAATTATGGCATTTTAGTAACCCTGACCCATCTACTTAATTTAGACATGCCTTGTTAGCATTAGAACTTCCATACCAAAATATCACTCTATAGTTATCAACAGCCATGAGCATGAGCAAAGAGTCAAACAAATTATTGCTGGCTTGTAACATTTCAATCTGCTATGATGCAGACAAATGAAATGTTAAATGTCATAATGCTTGTAGCACTATGATCTAGCTGTAACATGCTCCACACTAAGGCTCTTCTCAGTCCATATTGGTAAAGCTATACAGATTACAGAAATGACTTGAAAGAAAATTCTAGTGTCAGTAGATCTGAGCGGAATCCACTGTCTGAGAGAGCAATCCTCTTTATTTTTTTTCTATCCTTCCTCATCACATAGGTGGGGTAATTTCAAAAATTCCACTAAGAAGTATAAGCTTGAAAGGGAGCAAGGAGTACACAAATAATGTCCCTGCACAATATGAACCCCCTTCTAAATTCAGGTGTTCATGGTCCCTAAAATAAGAGGTCATTCAAGCTCCCGAGGCTCACTGCCTAGGTCTCTTTAGATTGGAGGCTGCTGGTCCTACTGACTGGTGCCAAAGCATGTGTGATGTTTTCCCTGATAGACTCAACTGTGTGCCAGGAACTGAGCTAAGGCCACTAACCTAATTTCATGTTGGAGTTCAGGTTTAAGTCATTTTTAAACAACATTAACATATTTCATGTATTTTCTCTCCAGGGAAAAAAAAAATCCTTTGAGAGGCCAAAGCAGAATAGTTTCTATAACATAAGGATATAAGGTAATCTTAAATATGATAAATGTATGATCTGCCTATGACTTGCTGTCAATTACAGAATTTATCCCATATCAGATGAAACAAGTTTAATAAACCACTTAAGTGTTACAAGGTATGCTTCCTACCAACATGAATTATATATCTATCTGCAGTCAAATGTACGTGTTCTATCACTTTGAATATTAAATACAAAAACTATGTTTAAATAATGTGAAGCATCTGATTTAAAGCAACAAAAGCCAATAAATTCAAAGTTTATGCTGGCACTCTATCCTTAACTCACACAAACTGTTTCAAACAGGTATAATGGCATGAATTACACCCCTCTTACATTTATGTTTCTACTTCCATTTTTGAATTTCCTGAGTTCTGTTAGTCTAAGTCTCTCCATGAGTGTCTTTAAATAGAGTTCTAAAATGTAATTTATTACCTTTGTTTCTATTTTTTAAGACAAATATACGCCTTATGGAAAATTTTTAAAGGCACTTTTTTTTTTAATCTGAGGATGGAATGGTTCCTCTGGAACTGTTATAGTTTCTCTAATACACAATCAGAGTGCTTAAAATATTTATTAATTACTATTAACATAATATTATTTGCAGAAGAGATTGTAACGGGTCCCTCAGAGAAGAGAGAAAATTCACCCTGGCCTCTTAAAGTGAAGGAAAAATTCCATTCTCCACAGTCCAGCTGAAAACACGAAGCTACAGTTGACCTAACAGAATTAAGGCATGGCTTGATAATCAAGCAAGATCTGTAATATTAAAGAGCTTGGTTTTTCATTTTAAATTTTTAGAATATGGTGTTCCTGATGCATATAATTAGGAAATAACATTTCTGACCATTTTCATGGTCCCTATTATTTGGCTAGGAATCCTTTACCCGTATCTGTCTTTTCAGTGTTGGAATAATCAAAGTAAAAATGAACAAACTTTTATATTCAGGTTTCAAGAGTGGAAACTCTTATTCAGAGACATCCATAAATTGTTGTTTCAGCAAATGAGGTCTTATATGGTGTGAAGCATAGCAGATACAGGTATGTAAGAGATTTTTGCTGGAGTCTGGGTAGGATTGTGTGGCTGAGAGTGTTAACTGAAAGAAGGGTTCACCACCACACTGTTGCGTAGTGAACTGGACAAGAAAACCTCTTGGTTTAATTTCTGAAGGAATTACAAGCAGGTGCAGTTGGTACTGCATATTCTTTAGACCAGATATGAAACAGAAAAATGAACCAAATATGTTATTGATATCTGGGAAAGGCCAGAAAGTTGGCCAGTTACTCTCTCCAATGGAGTAAACAGATACTTCTTTTTTTTCCTAGTCTCTCCTTGAACACTTCAGTCTCCTTTAAATCAAGTGCTGCTTTAGCTCAGCTGTTAGAGCTTTGTGGCTTTTACTAAGCCATGTTCATCTCTTTCCAGCTCCTTTTACTCGTTTGACACATAAAAATAGAGAGAGACATAGATTCAATTCCCATGACTAAGCCAATACACAGTAGGAACTTAAAATAACATACAAATAATTAAACAACACCAAAACCAAACCCTAAGAAACAGTAAAGCAGAATTTACCAGAATAAGAACTTCCTATGTGACAATGAGATACTCTTTCAAGCAATGCTGTGCTGGTTGCCTAAATACCATAAAAGTAGTGTTAAAATTCTCATGAGGAATGCAGATCATGCTAGTTCATTGTGGACAGAAAGGTAGTCAGAAATAGTCCACTTAATAAGATTCGTCTAATGATCTGGATGCAAAAAAACAAAACAAAACAAAACAAAACCTGCTCTTTGTCATTTACAATTACTGTTGTTAACTTAAAACTGAATTGGAGAAACTGATGTGCCAGCAGTGTCTTTAAAACAGCAGTGGGGACATCCCCATCTCCTGCTGTTTTCTTGGGAGGGGGAACCTGTGAATCTGTAGTTGTACAATTTGTACGAGTGAACAGCAAAAGAAGATCTAGTCCAAAAATCCAGTAAAGATAAAGGAGTCTTTCTGTTACGTTCAGGGGCTGGGGATAATGGCACAAGTGACATGCACTTACCCTCATACGGGGATAGAGTACAAGCAGTCCAAAAAAGTGTAACAGCAAGAGTATGTATACAAAAATACAAAATCAAGTCCCCTGTGAGAACTTCTGCACTGTTTTAACTTGAGTATCCATGATATTAAATTAATGAGGATTGTGTTTGAATATTTAGCTATATTTTTAATTAAATTTTAAAGTATTTTTAGTTATATATAAAAGTTTCTTTCTGCATATATAAGGTAGACATCTGTGAGTTATTTCCTTTGTTATGAAAATAATTAATAATTGAAGAAATAAAGAAAAACCTATAAATTACTTTTATTTTTCCTTTTTATGCTTCAGTGTATTAAGTTGTTTGGATAATTTATATAAGTGAGTTCTCAAAAGCCTGTATGATTATAAATGCTGTTATCTATGTGACCAAAATAAAAATATAGATTTATAAAAGTGGATATTAAAACCAGAGAAAAATAAGAGCTGAAAAATTCCTTCCTGACCTCACCCATAGTATTATAATGGTTATGAAAACACTGAGACAGAAATTATGAAGTCTTTTGGATACAAAAGAAGGAGTGATATGATCAGTGTTACTTTCCTTTCTGAGAAGAAGTTGATCCTCACAATAGGTTTGTGAATTTTCAGGACTCAGGCATGATGTGTAATACTTTAAAAAGAATGATCACAACGTGTTATGATTTTTGAGGTTTTAGCACTTTATAGTTATTGTGGTCAGGTCTAAATACTGACATAAAATACAAGGCTGAGTAAACATGCAACCTTTGATTGGGACATCATTCTCATCTGGAAAGTGTCTGTCATTTGAACATTAATCCTACTCCAATTATGTTGTGACTCATGATTTACTCTAGGCAAAAGAAAAGAAACAATACTGAACAAGTTCCTGAAAAAACTCAAAAAACCAGGAGCTGAAACAAAAGTAAATAAAAGTTTTATTGCCATTAATAGTTTTCTATGCTCTTGAATGTGTTTGTTATTTAGCAAAACACAAAACCATACATTTATTCCCATCCATTAATTTGAAGGAGGCAATAATAATGATGATACTACTACTACTACTATTGACTGTGATAACTATAGCATTAACATTATTGCTATGTTATACACATATACTCTAAAATTTGTAAGTCAAAACTGCATTTGGCTAATTATGCTTGACCTTAAATGGTAACATTTCAGCATTTGTGGTGTATCGCGGGGTAGAGCCTCTCAACCAAACTGAATGCTTTGTCAGCTTACAGATAGCTATGCAGCTCTGTCCTGTTACATTATCTTATTATCTGTACTAAATTATCTATGGATACTAAATGGTATTGACAAATACAGCTTAAGGACAGTGTAATAACAAAACTGCACAAGAATATAATGGTATTATTAATATTATTATCAAAGTCTTTTATTGTTGTGAGAGACATTATTTTTGCTGCTCATGTTTTCTGGAAATCAGAGTATTTTTCGAATCTACTAATAAAACAAAAATAATCTATTAATAGCTGAAAGCCCATTGTTATCTTTAAACATACTGGTTAACAATGGGTCAGCTTTGGTTGTGACAGTTTTATAGATATTTATGAAACAGCAATTGAAATTTTAATTAACCTTTAGTTCAGAAAATCAGAGAAATGGGTCAGGCTGAAAGGGACCGCCAAAGAGGTCATCTGGTCCAATGTCCCTTCTCCAGCAGAGTCATTCCAGAGCATATTGCAGAGAATTGCATCCAAATGGTTCTTGAATATCTCCAGTGAGGGAGACTCTACAACTATTCTGGGTTACCTGGAGCCTGGCTCCATCTTCTTGCCACCCTCCCTTCAGACATTTACAGACATTGATGAGGTCCTCTCTCAACCTCTTTTGAAGGCTGAACAGGCCCAGCTTCCTCAGACTTTCCTAATAAGAGAGATGCTCCAGTCCCTTAATCACCTTGGTCACCCACTGCTGGACCCGCTCCAGGAGCTGTCTCTCTTGTCCTGAGAAGCCCAGAACAGAACACAGCACTCCAGATGTGGCCTCACCAGGGCTGAGTTGGGGGGCAGGATTACCTCCCTCGACCTGCTGGCAATGCTGTTCCCAATGCACCCCAGGACACCACTGGCATTCCTGGTCCCCAGAACTCACTGCTGGAGGACCTCCTCCAGGTCCTTCTCCAC
>WBMZ01011610.1:0-13070 GCA_013400975.1 Atrichornis clamosus | reverse complement strand
TCAAGGCACTGAGAGTTCAATTTTTAAATTTCTGTGAAATTCTTTTAGCAGACAGCATGAGANCCCCACAGATTTAACAAAAAACTTCTGGCTGATCCTTGACATTCTTCATCAAAGCGTTCAGCTCTGTTTCTTCTCTAGTTAGCTTCCAGAGTCCGAGATGCTTAACTGAACGTATCAAGGCACTGAGAGTTCAATTTTTAAATTTCTGTGAAATTCTCTTAGCAGACAGTCCAACATGAGAACTGGGCATCTTCTGATGGTGCATGAGTGTGTTTGCAGTCCAGAAAGGGAAAAGTATCTGTATGAAATTTCCATGAAGAAACTCTCTTCTTTCTTCTGTATCCAGTAACTAATCTGTACATTTTAATGCCCTACAATATCTTTTTACTGCTTTCACTGCTCTCTACTTAGTAACAGAGTTAAGGTGTGTGCAATATCACAAGATCTGTTTACAAGTAGAATATTTAGCTTTTAAACTGTGATTAACTTCTCTAAATCCATTTATGTAGTTTAACAGGTTTTTAAACCATTTCATTTCACTGGAAGTATTTCAAAGATGACAAGCATCACTTCACAGATCTGGGGATATGATTGGGTTTCCAATCTCTATGACCCTGCATGATCTGGATTGTCCATTATAAAAATAATGCAAATTATGTTTGTTTGCTTGGGTTTTTTAATAGTTAATGGTTTAAAAAGTATTAGTTGAAAACACAGGAATATGTTTTTCTTTAACAGTACCTGGCTCCAAGTGTAGCTTCTCCATTTTCTGTTTGGGAAGAAAAGACCACAGAATGAGGATTTTATAAAATGTATTTTCTAACACACAATAACAGCAACTCCCTGCCCAATCCCAAAATTGAAAATTACACAAATTCATCTATTACATTTAGCACTGTTTTTCACCATCCACTGGAACTGAGTAGTCTGTATATATAATTTTTCTGGTACATTAAAGTCTCAAATCAAATTTTCAGCCACAACTGCATTCTCACAACCAACTCTGAATTTTAGAGACACCAGTGAAATACCTTTGTGTACCACCACACCAACGACAGAGTAAAAACCAAACCCAGCTACTGTTTTATATAATCAGTGGGGCAAAGAAAAAATCAACAGTACAAGACCATTTTTATCTGCCATGAAAAGTGAAGGAAGTCTTGCGAGCTGACTGAGAAGTAGGGAAAAAACCAAAGGCCATTCTCATGTCACAGACTGGATGCTGAGCAAGGTCATGAATGTCTTGGATTCTGCTACAATTTCATGTTATGGTCACATTTACTTTTTTGTGAAATAAGAATTGAGCTAATAGTAATAAGATAACAAAAGACAACACGATCATCTGAAACACAGCTACATTTTAAGTTTACCTTCATTTCAATTAAATCAGAAGAGGAGGCTTCTAAATTGTTTTCAATTTCATCATAATCTTCCTAAAAGAGTAAGAAAGGAATTACAGCATTTCTTACCAAAAGCAGCTTACGGAGAATCACCTGTATTTAATTTTCCCTATCAAGAAAGCAAGAAATATTTTAAAGTGTTTGACAGATCTCAATTGCTACTTCAGATTGTGACCCAAGAATGAGGAGCAACATATAAACATACCTGATGATTAAATATCTTTCTCCAATTACCTTCTATTTTAATTTCAACAGGACATTGTCTATTTCAAAGTTACTCTTATTTAGTCTTATTTCACATTTCTGTCATTACTGAATGTGTTTTTCCACTTTCCCACTTTATAACCTTAATTTCTAAATTAAAAAAAGTTAGAAATGAAGCTGACTGAGGTTTCCACTTTCTCCAAACAAAAACATATCCCAAAAATCTTTCTTCCTTAAGGATCTGATGGTTAAGATGCAACCAAAGCTCACTGGTTGCATGAGGTTAATTTACGGAACACCACAAGGTGCCTCGAAGGTTAAGTGGATGCTGTTGCAATAACTCTGTGTCCACTCAGAAAGGAGAGATTCTGTCAAAGCCTTTGTGTTTGACTGGACTGTTGGGAGTGCACACACCACAGGCAGGCTCTGTTGACATCCTTGCAAGAGGGGGAACTCAGTGGTACCTTGGAGCTGATAAGCCACACAGCAGCTGTCAAACAAGGCAGAACAAAGACTTCTTGCTGTTGAACCAGCAAAATGCACAGCTCTGTCCCAAAGTTTACCTCAGATTAACGCTCACATTTCCCCTCGTCAAGGTGAGCAGGATGTGTGACCAGAGTCACTCACCGAAATGTAAAAACAGTATGAAAGTAAGTTAAAAGTGGGAAGAAGTTAGGGAAGGCTCCACTGTAACAGTCTGAGCCTCTCTTCTCCCCTCTAGGGATGTCTGTTGGGTAAGACCAATACTCTGAAAGTGATGAATGATTAACTTGAGCTAGCTTTTGTTAGGAATGAAAGATTGTTAGTGTGTTGGGGGTTTTTTTGCAGCCAGATACTACCACCAGCAATCCTGAAACCTTAACCTGTCCCAATTTTCTGTTATGTTGACAGTGTTATTCCATGAACTGCTCAGTGTGAGCCCTTCAAGGGCACTCACAGCTGCCTGCAGCAGGTAACACACCCGACTGAGCAGACCCAGGATGGGGGTCTCTCTTGTGTTTTTCTGTGTGACCCTCAGCAAGGCAGTGGAACCACTCTCTGATCCAGGGGTCTGTTCAGTGAAGGGTCCCCATAACAGGATGCTGACACACCAATCAAACACAAAGGCTTTGACAAAATCTCCCCTTTCAGGTGACAGAAATTAAATGAAAAAAAAGTTGAGACAGATATGTAGGAGGCAAGAAAGGATAATATGTTCCATTTTGTGGGTGAACAGCCTAAAATGAAAAAAAACCCCCACAAGGATCCAAGGACAATGTTTGGGGAGCGACAATAACACATGGATTACCCTGCTCATTCAGTATCAGGAGACTGTGCTATCTACAAATGACACTGCAAGCTGCTCTCAAAACCAAGTCAGAAGCCTGGCAATGTCAGAAGAAGGTTTTCTTCTTTTATTTATCTCTGTGAGAAAGCAGAACACCACAACTTCCTTAAACCAGAGCATTATTTCTGCAGAAAAGATTTCCAAATTACCTGAGCTGAAAATGTATTTTTCTCTCTCTCTCTCCCCATATATATATAAATATCTAGATGGCTAGGTAGATGCATATGTCCACTGAACACATATAACATATAAATGGGAAGAGGGAACATTGAAACCAATACGGTATTTTCAACTCCAGGCTCCTTTCACAGCAAGCAAAGACGATACTGCAGGGTAAGGAAGATGTGATACATCTACTGTGAACATTTCAAGGCCTCTGGTCAGTCCAAGAACATTTACCATTTAAAAGAGTAGGACATGAAAGCTGTTAATGGGGAATAGAATCCAGATCATGTTCATGTCCTATATTCTGTTGGACTGAAGTAACTTGTTCATGTGCCCACATACCTATTAAATATCTTCTGAGAAATTACAAAGACCTCTGCTCACTCACCTCATTTTCCGTCAGTTGATCAGGAAGTTCTTTCATTTCTGCTTCAACATTATCTTTATTATCAGAGAGAGAATCGAGAATATTATCAGGACTATAATCTTCTCCACAGTCTACAGCACTGCTGTTATCTATTTCAGCTTCATCTAATACACTAATATCCATCATGTCAATATCCTGCAAGGTGTCCAGATTTGCTTCAATATCCTCCTACAGAAAAAAAAGGGTAAATGTGTATTTATTGCAGGTTACATGATGCATATTCTTAGTAACTGCAATCACAATTTCACTTACCTGCCCATCTCTAGAGTTTTCTTCTAGACCATTGTCTTCCACACCTTCTTCTTCTGGTTTTCTTCCTAAAAATAGTATCGCTGCAGTGAGATGGAGCACTAAATTTTGTAACATGATTAACCTTTGGTGAATTATCTACTGAACGTGGAGTTTGTTTCAACAAGTAAGCATTAAGATACTGATTCAGAAGTCTGGGTCTGTGTGGATATAACCCAGGTCACCTTGCCACTCCATACAAGCAAACGGCATGAGCATGAACTACAAGTAACACAGCTTTATTTATCTGTAGCTACAGTATTTTTCTTCAGCTAGTCTCATTTCACAACACTCAACATCTGAAAACACACAACACTGTTTAGGTAATCCCTTTAAAAGTAACACCTTAAGATTGTTACAAAAAAACCTTCTTTAATTAAACTGTTTTAGAATTAGCATTCACTTTTAAGATGTTAGACATACAGATCACGTTTATGCACATCTGTCACCCCCAAATTTGTATTGCTATTCAAAGACAACTGCTCTTTTTCTATTTTTAGCCCCTCTATCTTAAAAGAAGCAGCTTTAATAGTCAGTTTCTCTTCAGAAAGTATTTTTTTAAGAACTGGCTATGAGCAATTTAAATAAGCCACACATAACATGGCACACACAATATTAAATATTTTGAAGCAAAATACAGTTAAATATAGTTAAAATACAGCTACAGGGGCTTTCCACTGGAGCTTATGCTGCAGCTGCTTGCTCTGTACCTCCCACAATTCTACAGTCATGGTCACAAGTACAGAAACACCTTCAAATTACAGCCTCATCTGCAGGTTTCAAGACTTGCTAATAAACTACAGTTAGGTGTCATATTATCATTTAAACTTGCTATTGCTCACTCATGCAAGAGTTTTACTGTTTCCCATAAGGTAAGCACCTCTTTTTTTTAATTAAACTAACAAAACAGGAGAAATCAACTTTGTATGCCAAGTTCTAGCTACATGCAAATAATGGAATTGTAAGTGTCCAGACACCATACCTTTGCTAGTTCTTTTTGGCATTCTTTTGGTGGCCAGTTCTGAGGCGACAGGAATTTCATCAGGATCTCCTCCTTCATCCTCAATGGCCTATTGGAGACAGCAGTATGATATTTTCTGTATTATTTGTTGGTGTGCATTTGTGCTGGCTTTGGACGGGGTAGTTAATTCTCTCCACAGTAGCTGGTACGGGGCTGTGATTTGAGTTTGTGCTGAGAACACTGCTGATAACACGGGGATGTTTCAGGATTGCTGAGCAGAGCTTACACAGCATCCAGGCCTCTTCTGCTTCTCACTCTGCCCCGCAGTGAAAAGGCCGGGGGGGGGGGGGGGGCACAAGGACCTGGGAAGGGACACAGCTGGACAACTGCCCAAAGGGATATTCCAGACCATATGGTGGTGTGCTCAGCAATAAAACTGGTGCTGGTGGAAGCTGGTGGGGCTGCCACTACTTGGGGTCTGGCCCAGCCTCAGTCAGTTGACAGTAAATAATTATTATTTGTTTTTCTTACATGCTTTATTAATTTCCTTCATCTATGTTGATTTTTTTTTCTGGTCTTACATCTTTAAAAATTATAAAACCACCTTTATCACAATTCACAAGTTTAGTCTCCCTTTTACCCTGCCACTTCTACCCCCCATCCTGAGTGAGCAGCCACGTGGTGCTTAGCTGCCTACCAGGGTTTAACCACAACTGCATTTTTAAGGATTTGTCAGATGAAAACATTAGTCACTCTCCAGTTCAGGCCATACAGCCCTATCACCTCTTAGAAACACGGAATAATAAGGTGCAACACACCCCCACAGCCAAATCAAGCTATGACTGGGGAGCAAAGCTCCCTACTCTGCAGAAAAGCACTTTTAACTGTATAAAACTGGGAGCTCTGGTGCATGAGTTTTTTTCTCAATGTGCAGGCCTGTTAGAACCCATAAAAAGGCCAGGACTAACAATGCTGTTTTGGCCTCATGGAAGTCTGTGGAAATACAGTCCAGAGAGGTAGGAGAGATGGAGTCAGGTCAAGTGCGGTGGTGCCAAGCAATAGGACAGAAACTGATGCACACAAAGTTCCACCTAATATGAGGAAAAATTCTTTACTATGCGAGTGATGGTGCTCTGGAACAGACTGCCTAGGGAGAGTGGGGAGTCTCTCTCACTGGAGATATTCAAGAACTGCCTGGACAAAATCCTGTACCATGTGCTCCAGGGCAACCCTGCCGGACCAGATGACCTACTGTGATCCCTTCCCACCTTACCCATTCTGTGCGTGTGTACAGAGCAAGCACGAGAAGAGATATGGGAAAGGGGCACGTGTGCGCAAAGCCGGGGGAACGGGGGAGTAAACTGAGGAGGGACGCGCGGACATCAGGGTCAGGGAACAACGCAAAGGTCAGGGCCATCTCAGATTCCATCGAGTGCAATCTGAGCCGCGCTCCGAAGCAGCGGCGGAATGGGCGCCCACACCACAGAGCGGTGTTATGGGGCTGCTGCCCGCCCCCGCAAGGACAACGCTTCTGCAGCGGTCCGAGAAAAGGGGACACGCTGGCGCCCACCAACACCTCGCGGGTGCCCGGGAGCGGCACCGGAGCCCCGCTCTCCTCAGGGCCGCCCTGCTCCAGGCCCCGGGCTCAGCCCCGAGCGCGCACGCGCCGAGTGCGCCACAGACAAAGGACCCGGATGGCCCCACGCCGCTCCTCCCCCCCCTTCCCCCGCCGGCGTTCGCCTCACCTTCCTCAGCCGCTCCATGAGGACGCTCTTGTTGCCGCTGCTGTCCAGGTTACGGCGCTTGAGCTCGGCCCGCAGGTCGATGACTCGCAGCTCGCTCAGCCGCCGGGTTTCAAGTTCCGAACTAAAAGCCGCGGCCCCACCAAGGGATGTGAAATCCCCCAGTCCGGCCGCTGATTGACTTTCCGCCATCAAGGCCCCTTCGATATTTCGCCTCAAGTCCAAACGCCCAGAACACAGCACAACCCAGAAGCGAACCTTGCGATCACAGCACAAAATGGTGGGGAACGAAAGGCGCCGAGGGGAGGGGGAACAAAGTGTGCTGTGCGCAGGCGCGGGCGGGACGGAGTGGGCGGGGCCTGGCGGGAGACTCGCCCCCGCGCAGGCGCGCACGGCGTCGCCCCCGTCCAAGGACAGCTCGCCGGCTTTTGCGCATGCGCCGGGGACTCCGAGACGGGCTGGCCGCGTGACGCCTCAGAGGCGCCAGCGCGCACGCGCTGCCACCGCCGCTCCAAGAGTTGGCGGCGCCGCTGCGCGCGCAACTTTCCCGGGTCCCCGCGCGCGTGCGCGCTGCGGCTCCCCCCTCCTTCCCGCCCCCTGCTCTCCCCTGCGTCTCGGTTTTCCACCATTTTGTGCTGCGGCTGCGGCTTTCCCCGTTGTTTTTATCCTGCCTGGCTCCGTGCGCGCGGTTCGAAACGACGGCCCATGGCGGAGAGTCACTCAGCGGCCGGGCAGGCAGAGTCTGCGTTCCTGAGTGGGTCTGGGGTCCCCGGTTCGGAGTCTGAGAGCCGCCGGCGGCCGCTGAGCGAGCTGCGCGTGATAGACCTGCGGGCCGAGCTCAGGCACCGCAATTTGGACAGCGGCGGGAACAAGAGCGTCCTCATGGAGCGGCTCAGGAAGGTGAGAGCGGGCAGGCGCGCCGGGGCTGCCTGAGGGGCGGGTGTAGCCGGCGCGACCCCGGCCTGGCGGACACCGCTGAGGAAAATGGCGCCAAAGAGCGCCGGGGCAGCGGGGCCGGGGCTGCGGCCGGACCGCGGGTGGTTCCGCGGAGCCCGTCTGGCCCAGTGCGAGCCTTCCGTGCCCGGCGGGGCTGGGCCTGCACGTGGCCGTCCCAGGCTCGCCCTGCGACCGCTGCTGTCACGGAGTGGCGGCGAGTCCGCCTCCCATTTCGCAGACCTGTCCAGCACTGCGTGTCTGCCGTGGCACTCGGCCCAAGTATTTCTAGCCTCGTGCACCACAGATCTCTGCCATCCGCTGAGTTCCTGGATTTACAGTTCTATACGCTGGGCTTTTTCCTGCGTGCTGATGCTTTTCTGGCTTTCTTAGTGGTAGCCTGTGCGCCGTATCCTCACCAGAACGTTTCCTGTGTTAGTAGCCTGCAGACTGCCTTCACACTGCTGCTTGCTGTGTCCCAGAGCCGAGATTCCTACTTGTCACAACAACCTGTGTGTCTGTGCACAGTAGGATTGACCTTTTTTGCGGACTGCTTTCCAAAAAACTGACACCAACATGTTACTGCCTTCTGTGTGCTTGTTGCTTGGATCTGGTGGGTTTTCATTTGCTTATACAAATTGCTGACTCTTGGTTTGGTATTTTTCAGTCTCTGGTGTCCAGCTCCTAAACTCAACAAAAACTCACAAATGAATTTTTGGATGTCTGTCTTTATATCTGTCTTCCTCTTTTCCCCCTACTAGGCTATTGAGGAGGAAGGAGGGAATCCTGATGAAATTCCAGTGGTTTCAGAAAATACCATGAAGAAAACTCCAAAAAGAAGCAGCAAAGGTACAGGGCAGTTAGAGAGACTCTGCACCCTATCTTCCTTGAGTTTTCAAGCAGCTTTTCTCGTAAAATGAAATTTTACTGATCTTCTCTTTTTTCTTGTGTTTGGTTTTGTTTTGGCACTGTTGCTGAATGTTTTGCAGCCCCAAAGCTATAACTAATGTTACTTGCCTGAGCCAGATCTGGGTAAAACTGGTTCTCTAGAATAAATTAAGTACAGTTGAATCTTGTATTCCTTGGTTCTTACCTTCAATACTATATTATTGGTATTCTTCCCCACTTTTGTGCTCGGGTTTCTAGGGATGGGTGATATAATATTAAATTTAACAGTCATTTATTCACAGAATGTCATGTGATTTCATAAGGCAGGAAATGGTCTACCTGCAGGATCTGTTGGTTTGTTCTCAGAGTTCCCTGAAATTTGTATCAGGAATTACTGAGTAACACTGAAGCAGTGTCAGTGTTTTTAAAACATAATTGGTGTTTTTATGTGACTGTACCTTTTGAGAAATAAAAGGAATTTTTTTTGAGGTAGAAAAGCAGAGTTTCTAGCAAATGCAAAATAACCCTTGTAGTGTTTACTTACACTTCATAGCTAATAGTTGTATTTTACTTCCATTCTTCTCCCAGAAGACTAGTTTTTAATCAATTTTTAAAGCCAGATATGTTTTCAAGGCTTTATGCTTGATTTTTCTAGTGGTGAGACAGTCTGACATAATCCTTATTTTCAAAAAATAATTACTATTTTTCTAAAATTAGTTAATTAGCACAATTTGATCTTACTTCTTAAGCAAATAGTGTTTAAAATTCTGCATTGGAACAGAGCAGAATAACTAGTTTAGATTAAGTATTTTCATTACTAAATTTGATTAACACAAAATGTAAATTTGTGAGATGAAACTTGACTGTTTTGCCAGCTGATTTGTTTGATCCAGATTTTTGCCATTACGTCCAGTTGGGAGTGATGGTGCCATTGCTTGCAGACAATGTGAAATCTTGACCAGATAGAGAGCAAATGTCACAACTGTAGGCAAAAGCAGAGATTTTTTGTAATCCTGTTCATTTTCAGGTCTCAGAAAAATACATAATGTGTGTTACAGCACTCTTAGTGTTGGGATGGAAATGGATGAAATGTTCCCTTTCACTTTGCAGTTGTGACCTGCCTGTAGTTTTTGAGAAAAATAAAATTCATAAAAGATGAAACAGCTGCTTAGCTCTGAGTTTGAGGAGTTGCTCTTTGGTGCTGAAGCTGGTGTAGTGTTTTCAGTAATGCTAGCTGGGATGTTACAATGTCCAGCTGATGGACAGAGCACTGCATTAAAACTCACAGGTAGAGTGGGTTTTTTCATTAATTTGTGTCGTGGTTTTTGTCGGGTTGCTTTTTTTTGTTTGTTTGTTTGTTTTTTTCCCCTTCTGGTAAATGCCTGTAAAGAAATGAAAGGCTGAGGTAATAAATTGCTGCAACCTGAGCTGAGCCAAATGTCCTGGGGAGTGCACAGAGCTTGAACTCTTGCCAGGTGTTGGGCTGTAGCACGTTTGTCACTTGCTGGGGTGGTAACAAACAGTTGTGGGAAACAAGGAAAAAGCAGATCAGTGAACTGCATGGAGTACCAACTCTGATGAAAATTAAAACTTGAAGGACACATAAACGGTTATTGTCTTTTCATTCTAATGGTCATAATGTTGTTAGGACGTAGACCAGATGAAGAGGGAGTGGAAGACAATGGCCTGGAAGAGGACTCTGGAGATGGACAGGTACATGAGGCTGGGTTTGGAGAGGAGTGATGACAGCATTGCTCTCAAGTCACCATGACTGTGACATGTGCTTTTTTTCTTTTCACAGGACGATATTGAAGCAAGTTTGGATAACTTGCAGGATATTGACATGATGGATATTAGTGTGTTAGATGAAGCTGAAATAGATAATGGCAATGCAGTAGATTGTGGAGATGATTACAGTGCCCATAATATTCTTGACTCGCTGTCTGATAGTAAAGAAAATGCTGATGCAGAAGTGAAAGAACTTCCAGATCAGCCTACAGAGTATGCTGTAGGTAACTTGGAGGCATCCCCACAATTTTCAGACATTAAAGAAGAATCAAGAGAAATACCAATAGTGATGGTATGCATCTCTTATGTGTGTGGAATCAGGGTTTTCTTTTTTAAATTTATTTATTTATGAATTAAATAGCAAAATGGTGGCTAAAGTGTACTTGGAACAATTTGGGACTGAACTGGTTCTTATGGTCATTGCTTTTCCTTTCACATATTTGTGGAAATACAAGCCTTAATTTTAAAATACTTAGATGTTGTTTGTACACGTGGGACTGTATAATTTAACAGCAGTTCAGAAAACGTTTGTTTTTAATCATACTTTGAGCTCTGTGCTTCGCCTTATGTTTACATTATTATTTGCACATGTTTGTTTTAGAGAACATATGAGGCATACAATTAAGTGTAGCTTTTTTTTTTTCCTCTTCAGAAGCATTCAGGGAACTATATTCTAGGTTATTTGTCTGTTAATATGGGGTGTTGCAGTTATTCAGTTGTTGAAAGTTTTTATGTTGGCTTTCCATGTTCATCTGGTTGTTGCACTGTTTATATGACATTGTCCATCTGGGCTAGAAGATAATCCTTTTCCCCCCAAAATCAAGTGTTTATCACCCGAAATGTACAACAAAGCATTTGAGGAAAGTTATTTCTGCCCCATCTAATATGGGAATATTGCTCTTTGTGTGTGCACATTGTGTCATAAGTCTGGACTATGGGGTTCTAAAATTGTGTGGTTCCTGCCCCTGATCTGAAAGTTGCAGAAATAAGCTTGACCCCCTGTCCTCAGACATATTCCTGTCCTACGCAAATCGAACAGAAACACCAAAAAATAGGTTTTTTCAGTGACTAAATGACTCGAGGCCAGGTCAGCTCCCATGGTCTGCCTTTATCAGTGAAGGAAATAGTTCTCGAGTCCCATGGGCTTTTTGGCTCTATGTTGCAGTAAATCAGAGAAAGTTTGCTGTTGGAATCCCCATACTTGAAAGATTTTTGTGAGCTGACCATCCTAGTTCAGAGATAATGAGAGAGGTTATTCAGTCAGTGGGGATCAGGGAGAGTCATGGGGGTTATTGCTCAGTTTTTACCATTATTGCTGCCTTTGGATGCTAGATGTGTTTGCTTAATACCAGTTGTCAGTGAAAATAAAAATTTTCAGTTTCTCATTCAGGTTTCACTCACAATATTCTTTTATAGTTAACAAAATGTCTTCCCTTTATTTTTTTAAAGGTAGAGTTTGAAGATGTTGGAAACAGTTTAGATGCTTCTTCATCAGATTTAACCGTAATAAAGGTAATGGTAGCCAGTTTTTCTTTACAAACAAAAAATGCATAAAATATACCACATAAGACTGTGTGTTGAAACAGTGAATGTACAGTGAGTGCATTCTTAGTCTGCAAAGAATAGGAATTAATGCCTTTCTAATTTACTCATGTAGATAAAGATTTATTTCTCTATCAGGTCATATATATACATATTTATGATGTATGTATTATACTGAGTTTGGTGGTAGACTGGATTCCTTTTATCTGGTGTAAATACCAACTCAGTGCTTTACACTGTATTTAACTTCCATTAAAAATGTATGTATCCCATGTGGAGAAGAAAGCTGAAACTGTCTACTCCTGAAATACTGGCCTTGTTTTCAGATCACTCCTGGTAGGTTGAGAACACCAGCTCCAGGTGTTCTTCTTAAGGTATTGTTCTATGGATCATGTTTTCAGAAAGGAGACTTCATTAAATACACTGTAGAGAAGGGTAACATGAAGAAAAGCTTTCCTCTGTGCTGCTTAACGTTTGTTGATTTATTTACCCACGTGAATGTGTAACGTGTTCAACAGGTGTCTGAATTTGAGAAATGTTAATGTTTTTATAGACTTCATGAAACTTTGAGGATGTTAAAAACTCATGTTCAACCTTCTGACAAATTTGTGTAAAGTTCAATGTTTTCAAAGCTGAAATAGGCTTAGTTATAGTAACATTTTCACTAAATTGTCTTCTGTATTGGGTGGTTAAGAGGTGTCATTCAGAATAGCATCTTGCTTATGAAATAGTGATATTTCTCCTTCTTAAAATTTTTTTCACTACAGGAACTTGAAGAGTTGCCTTTGGAGCCAGGTACTGTTTGGTTTTTCTTGTTAGTTTCTTTGGTTTGTTTTTTTTTTTAATGAAAAAAAAAAAGTCCTGGGCATTTAAACAGTTTCATTCTTCATTGAGGCTTTTTGCGTCCCTGTTTGTTGGTTTTTTTTAATGCATTACTGTAGTGTACATTATTATGGTGGAAAATCCAGGTCATGCAGGGTCATAGAGATTGGAAACCCAGTCATATCACCAGATCTGTGAATAACCACCTTGTGAAAATGTGTTTAATGCCATGAAATGGTTCCATAGAACTGTTCTACACAGCGGAGCGAAGGAAATGAGCCTTAGAGGTGTAAAGGTTCTGAAAACAGATCTTGTGATATCACACTGTACAGTAGTTCTGTGAATAAATATAAATACAGGAGTGTAGGTAGAGCAAAGCTCTGGTGCAGAACAGAAATTAAGGAGTGACTGAACTTCAGAAGAAGGAATACGCTGCCATCACAGGAACTTCCTACAGATCCCACTCGCTTTCTGGACTGCAAACACACTCAGAACCACCAGAAGATGCCCAGTTCTCATGTTGGACTGTCTGCTAAGAGAACTTCACCGAAATTTGGAAATTGAACTCTCAGTGCCTTGA
>WBMZ01011608.1:0-124893 GCA_013400975.1 Atrichornis clamosus | reverse complement strand
GGGCCGGGCACCGCCCGCCCAGCACCTCGGACCGGCCTCGGCGCGCACCGCCGCCCGGCCCCGCGCTCAGCCCACCCCGACCTCCGCCCCGGCCTCAGGCGCCCATGTTACGTCTCTCACAGCGGCTCCTGCCCTTCCCTCCTCCCGCACCGCCCCCAGGCTGCGGGGGCACGCCGGGAAACGTAGTTTCATTCTCGCTCCTTCTTCTTCCTACCCTCTCTCTCCCCCCTGCTTGTAGAGCTACAATACGTGAAAATGAACATTTCAAAACATGCCATATCCCCCCCGTTTTAGGGATCTCAGTTACCCGCAGGAGATCCAGCTCCCTGGCAGCCTGCTGTGCTGCTGCCTCCCGTCCTCACAGCCATCCTCATACCCACACCTAGTCCCACTCAATTCACCTAAATTACCACTGTAGCCACATTTTTAAAAATAGTTTTAATGACTCCTATTTACATTAAAATTTTAGGCATGAGATTTTAAATGCCTAGAACCCAGGGAGTAACTATTTCCATGGTATCCAGAGATGTGGGTGAATACCAGCACAGTACCACCAGTTAGCTCGGTAGCTAAATAAATGAATGGCCTTATTCAAAAGCACTGCGCATCCAGCACTCTGCAAAGTCAAACAAAAGTGTGCTAAACCAACTGCTTTTGTAGCAAGTGGAATAATTTACCCAGTGAGCAACAGGATGAATTAATAGCCCCATTGAATGGAATTGAGTACAAAATCTTGGCATTCAAGTCAGTTCATTTATCTAGTACACAATATATATTTTAAATTCCTCTGAAGGCAGTTAGTTGTGTGCTCACAGTGTATGCCCTCTGGTGGGAAAGAAAAGCTCCAGAGAGGGAATTAGAGCAGATCAGCCCCTGCTCTGCTGAGCTAGTGCATTCCACAAGGTCAGCAGCCAGCTGGCCTGGGGACAGCTTTGCTGGAGAGAAGCTGACACTTCCAGAGGTGTTCAGATAGGATTCCCCACACTGGGCAAACGATGAACCCGTGTTATAAGCACTGATCCACTCATGAATGTTGCAGAATAATTCCTCTGCATTTTTCATTTTGAGTGCTAGATTTCTAAAGCTCTTGTGAGCTTCATACTAAGATCGTCTTTTTTTATCCATGAAGGTAGGAATGACAGAAGCCCAGATCAAAGGGAAATGGTTTTTTGAAGATAAATGGGTCTCTGTATTCTTTGAGCATGCAAGGAGTTAATTTTTAAAAAGTAATACAAAAATTAGGGGCCTTTTGTGAGGCCAGCTGATGTGTAAATTCTGTTTACCTGAGACAATCTATAATGATGTTTGCCTTTTAATTGATTTAAGGGAAATGCAGTCTGCATTTTTATAATGAATGTTCCCAGATTTTCACTGGGAATAGGCTTTAAAAGAGATGCAAATGACAACCTATTTAATGACTGTGTGCAGAAACAGAAGTTGCCCTCTTTGAACTGAAGATGTGTGAGAGTGTAAGATCTGCAGATCCAGAATGAAGTATTTGAAGTAACCCAAAATAATCAGTACCATCATGCTCTGACACAAGGATGAAATAGTAAATGAGAGGCAAATTTTGAACACTGATGAACATATTGTGAGAACACACCACAAATGATTAGTTAATTTTAATGTTCATATATAATACTAATTAGCATTGTTATTAGAGGTCTTTATGTATATTTTACATTCTCAGTGCAGTGACTTCCATGAAGAGTTAACAATAATCAAATGTGGAGTACAGGTAATAAAGGAGACCCTCTCATCTCTCACAGCCAGCCAGGAATGGATCTGCAGCTTTATCTCAAGGAGGACCTAGGCTCCACTCAGGGAACAAAATTGTATTGTACCTTGCAAAATCTAATTATAATCTATGTGTTAAACTGGGCTGTGTTTTTATTGTTCCACAAGAGCAGTTTCCAAAGTAATCATGACTTGCTCCTATTCTTTTTTGTGATCCAACACAAAGAAGCCAAACTTCGGGACCTGTGATAGAGTGACCAGTGCTGCCCATCAGCTGAGATGTAGAGAGGAGAGACCTTGGCACTCTGCTACCACTGCAATTTGGCATAAGTGCCATGTGTGACACTTGACATGTCTAAGTGATTTGCTGTCTTCACGCTTCTCTTCGCTTGGTGTTTCTCTACTTATGGAGAGCCTCAAATCACTAATATGAGGCATTCCTGGCAGCGTTGAGACCCGTAAAATCTTGTATGAAGCATGCTGTTGTAGTTGCTGAAGGAATACACTTAGGGGATGTCTGAAGAAAAGGCAGACAAGCATGACCCTGAATGTAACCTTGCACCTATCCTTCACAGGTGGATTAGGGATGGTTCAGTGGTGTTTTGCCACAGGATAGCCTATCAAAGTCTGATGTGTGGAGCTACCTTACCATCCTCATTTCGTGCTGTGTGTAGGCTGCCACTGTCCCCTCACATCGTTTTCATTCGTATCCTACTGCATTAGTGTTGTAGCAGTTGCTTCCAGTGCTGAGCTACACCCCAGCCCAGCTTGAAGAGCACCTTCATTTTACTTGAGGGACAAAGAAGTCAGTTAAATTATGCAAGTGAAAAGCTGAAACTGGAACCAATTATGCCTATTGCTCCCTCAAGGGTTTGAATGATAGCAGTGTATTTTATAGAATACTTTTAAAATGGTTCTCAAGAAACTGGACCATAGTCTCATATGCATTATGAGCAAGTTCTGTAAGCTACCAGATCCAAGAGCATGTAATTTTAGCATGGCTTACTTTTTGAAGTATGTAATCCAGCGGGGAGGAAGAATGAATTATTTAAAACCTAATAGTCATAATTATGAAGAACTAAATTAGCATTTCAATTTCTAAGTCAAATCTACATGCTGATGAAGAATGGAAAGATGTCTAAGAAGGCAAGGAGCAGCTTTCTACATTGTTTACAGTAGAAAGGCTAAAGTATCAAATAACATTTACTTAGAGGATTTTTTAATGAAATCATGAAGGATATTGGTGTCAAAACTGACAGCTCTGGAGAAAAAGAGCTATTTGCTTACCATGAATATGGTGAAAACAGCAGCTGAAATTTGTTCACTTATGTAGGCCAATCCCTGTTCTTCAGGAAAAGCCCTTTGGGCAAAGGACTAGTTTGACACAAACAAGAATGCTTTTGGGAATAGAAGTTTCCTTGTGAGGTTCAGATACACCCCTTAATAACTTGACTAGAAATACCAATTCATTTCACAGTTGGGGATTAAGTAATGGAATTATTTTTAACCATTATTAACAGCAGCTTCTTTGCCTAAGGCTTAGCCTCCTTGTTGTCAAAGGCAGTAAAGGTAACAGATCCCATTTCAAATTGCCTTTGAGCTATTCAACTCAAGTATCTCAGGTCAATATTTCAACCTGAGTTTTTGTTTTCCCCCATGTCCCTCCACTTCTCACAAATTTCAAAAAAGTAGATGGAGTAACAAGAGTATAAGCCCATATCTGTTTCATAAAATGTTCTTTGAAGAACAAAATATGATCATACTTCCAAAGACATTCAGCAGCAGCATTTGACTTAGCATTGAACTATACAGCACTTTTGAAGTCAAAACCCTTTACAGGTTTATATCTTTGTAGGCTCTAAAGTATAATGCAGTGCCATATTGTGTCTTAAGCCCCTCTTTTTTTTCTCCAAGCCTACTATTCATTTCTTTGATGAAATTTTTAATAAAGTTCGGTTTTCCTTACTGCCTCAAGGTATTATTCTTGTAGAGCCAGTAGAAAGTTACAAGAGAAACGTTCAGATTTTGCATATTCTAGAAAAAAACATTTAAAAAATCCTGTTCCCTTACAGAGCCATAAACTCAGCTTTGAAAAGTATGTAGTTTCATCTTGCAGCAATGACAAACTGTCTTATTATAAACAACAGCAGACAGCTCATAATACATACTTATTCCTTTCCCTTTGGTAAAATATACAATTTCTGGAGGTCAAATTGTGCTGTCATTTACAGTGATATAAATTTGGAATTCCTTGACTGATTTGGGAATATTTATGGTATTACACACATAACGCAAATGAGTAAGAATTTGACTCTGAAAAATTGAACTATGTCTGGTATATTATTTCTGTTTTGACATTTGTGCTTCTTGTCTTCTCAGCTACTGCTGCTGAAGTTTTAGAAGCCTATCCTTGTGTAATTTGCCTCTCGGGAATAGCAAACAAAATACTGTGACTGTATCATATTAATGTGCTTATGCAATGGCATATTTATAGCCAGACAGCTCTTGTGATATTTTCTTTTCAGTATCTGGAAGGGAAAAAAACAAAACACCCTTACTTTATGCATATTCTTTTAAAACTGTAGCAAAAGAATTTTATTATTCTTTCTAGCAAATCTGAAAAATGACTTTGTGAAAATTTGATGGTTTTGATGACATTTCTCATGACACATGTTTACCAGTGTGCAAAGTCTGGAATATAACTGCCAAACATCTCAAGTATTTTCAGGCCTGTGTTTATCGTTGTGGATATTTATCCAGGCAGAAAATATACCACTGTGGTTTTGGTCAATGGGTCTCAACAACCTAATCTAACAGATGGGGTGTGAATTACTGGAGTGAGTCCTCCAACAAGCTTTCAGAAGGATTTAAGACTGAGTTTAATTGGGTGTCTCAGCACAGGACCACCACTTCACTGCAATCCCCATAAGTATCCAGCTCTGTTGCTGTACTAGTCGTAGTAAAAAATCAGACTTCCACAGAAATCAGTGCCAGCTACACACTTTTCCCAATTATAAACTGTGGATTTTGCACTCTCAGATTCAGATCACGTTTTCTGCAGGACATTATCTAACAAAGTCTATCTGGGAAGCTCTATTGAGAAAGAAGTTTGACATTCAGGAACTGTTTCAGTTTATACTGTTAGATCATTTCTGCTCAACTGAAATAAAGGCATTGTCTCTGCTTCACAGTTTTGGGGTGATACGGCCTGTCCAGTTCACTGAGATGGGATAGATGGGTGAACTACAACAATGCACAACATCTCAAGATCAGAATCTCATGGGTTTTCCCATTCAAAACAAAAAATTAATTCTTAGACTGAGTATTCTTAAGCAGAAATATATTGTATTAATAAATAGGATGGATGAAAAGTTAGGAAATCAAGGGCCTTAAATGTTTTTTACTTTTCTTTGCACTAAAATATCCTGGGTACTATAACATATGTTCAGCATGAGAAGCTTAAATATCAAAGCTTCTCTAAATGATAGAAAGGTTAATGTCAGTTTTTGTTCCCCAAAAAGTAGGAAGTAATCAAATGACCTGCTGAATAGATTTCTAAGTAAATTACTGATTTTTAAAAATAACCCAAGAAATAAAGACAATTGAGCTATACAAAATAAAAATTATTTTTGAATGCACCTAAACAGAGGTGTTTAAAGGTCTGCCACAGATAAAGACAGAAATGCAGCCCTAAAGTAAGTGAGGAGCTGGGCAGCTATGTCACTGTGACAACAGTTACATTGGAAACTGTCACATTGAGTTGTCTAACAGAGGGTAGAGGGCAGTTTCAGGAGGCATTTTAAGTCTCCAGCCAAAGATGTAACCATTAAAGAGCCAAATGTCATAGTTCAGTGTCATAGGGATCACTTTAACGTATCCTGAAATCAAATGTTAATACTACCTTTTGCCATGCAAAAGAACAGCAAAATACGCCCTGTTTCTTCTAGTTGTTTGCCTAGCTTTTATTATCAGTCTTTAATCTTTCTGCAGCTGTGTCTACTAGATTACTGAGCTCCCTAATATCCTCCTGAGGGGTTCTCCAATAATCTTATGAACCTGTATAAATAGAAATCAAGCAACTCCTAGATTTCTGTTATTTAGAATTTAATTCACCGATGTTTTCACTCCAGTGAATTCATTATTTCACTGCTATGTCTTTCCAATATTTTAGCATCTTTTGTGAATCATTGATACTACTGCTAGGTAAAGTGCCTCAGGAATACTCGTATTAATGTCAGAGGCAATAGAGGACTGAAGAATTGCCTTCTTCAAACTCAACGTTCTTACTCTTATGTCCAGAATTCATTGATCTCTTTGGATATAGAGATGGGTGAAGGCCTCAAAGCACAGGATCTTCTTACCCTACTTGTACTTGAGGACCCACGTTCTAAGTGTGTACTCTTAAAACTTTTATTTGAAGTGATGGGAACAGTATTTGGTTGCAATTAGTCATGCTGTTTTTGAAAGTAGCTTATCAGATTGTTCTATGATGTCAGTCTTAATTATTTGTCACTGTCTTTATCACTGTGCTCTCTGCAAATGTTATCAGCAGTAACTTTATTGTTTTCTCATAGGCTATTCAAAATTAGTTAACCAACAAGGAGTCAAGATCGATATACTCTTTATGACCATTTTTGAAGTCTGTCAGCCTTTAAAAAATTTAATATGCACCATAATTATTTTCTATTAAAATAATTATTTATTAATAATTTTTAATTGTAGTTGCTCAGTCAAAATTTTATTAAGTTAGGTATTTTACAAATTATAAACATTTCTACAACACAGTTACATTTATCTATTCAACTTGCACACATATCCTGAAAATATGTATACTTCTCCATACATTCCTATTGATTTGCATTAATTAAATTGTTCTTCTTTAATTCTTTCTTAGTGGAAACTCCTGTTAGTCATTCTGCCATATACTTGGGATCAATATTAAGTTGATAGGACTATAAGATCTATAGATCTCTTTTCAATATTGGCACAACCTTTGCTTTCTTTCAGTGCTCTGAAACTTCTCCAAGAGAATGAATATTAACAGTCCATAACACTCTGCTGGCTCATTTAAAATTTGTGGATGTAATTAATCTGTACGTGCTTATTTAAGAAGATCTAATTTTAGAAGATGCAGATAACTAGATCTTCCTTGTTTTTCCTTTTAATGTAAATAAAAATATGGGTTTTAAACACTGTGATTAAAGCTTTTGATTAATACTGTTCTCTTTTCCAGGGAATGTGGAATAATAAATGTACTGCAGATACTATTTACTGACTTCTTGTTCCAAAAAGTTTTTAAATAGTTACATCTTTATGTAAAGAATGTGTTTCTGTTTTATAATAGAGGAAACAGTGCAATGACCAACTATATACATGTATATTTGTACGTACATAATAAAGTAGTGATGTTCTATATGACATTGATGAATACATTATGAACTATTGGTAAAATCATAGAATCGTAGAATAGTTTGGGTTGGAAGGGGCCTTTAAAGGTCCTCTAGGCCAAACCCACTGCAATAAGCAGGGACATCTGCAACTAGATCAGGTTGCTCAGAGCCCCATCTAACCTGATCCTGAACGTTTCCACGGTTGGAGCATCTACCAGCTCTCTGGGCAAACTGTTCCTATGTTTCACCACTCTCGTTGTAAAAAATGTCTTCCTTGTATCTGGTCCAAATCTACTGTCTTTTAGTTTAAAAACTACCCCTCGTCCTATTGCAACAGGCCCTGAGAAAATGTTTGTCCTCATCTATCCTAATGATCCCTTTTAAGTACTGAAAATCCACAAGTTCTCCCCAGAGCCTTCTCTTCTCCAGGCTGAACAACCCCAACCCTCTCAGCCTTTCCTCATAGGAGAGTTATTCCATCCCTCTGATCATTTTTGTGGCTTCCTGTGGACCTGCCCTAACAGGTCCATCTTTCCTGTAGTGAGGCCTCCAGAGCTGGATGCAGTATTCCAGGTAGGTGGGTTGTGCTGTGGCTCACGTGGCTGCACAAACCTCCTGACTCCACTCTCACCACAGCTCCCCCTTTATTCTGTGTAAAAAAATCCAAAACTGCATGGGAGGAAGGAACAAGACACATTCACAAATCAAAGACCAAGCCACGGTAGTAACCACAGCCCAAATATGTGTCTTTTGAAGATAAAATAGCAGTTGTGCTGACTTAAACCTGTGATTATGCACATGTTCAAGCTCAACAACCTGAGCATCCCACTGATTTTGCAATAATAAAATTAAGTCCTATGTACATTTATAAGCCCTTGGTTGTCAGGAATTCTGGTCTTGTGATTTTTTCTCCTGCCACCTGCTATTCCCCTTATTTCTTGACTCAGATTTGCACTCACAGTAGGACTCACAGATGGATATTTTCCAAATCATTGTGAAAGAACTTAGTGGTTGCTGGATGCTGTCATCTGCATGACTAAAGCATTATGGTACTATATTTCATTAAATAAACTCTGTGGCATAACTGGTATGGGGCATCAATGATTACAGAATAAATATGCACAAATAGTATAAAATTATTACATTTTTTACCTCAGATACTGAAAATATGAAGCTGTCTCACATGTCTTAAAATGGGAAATTTGAAGGTACAAAGAAACAGGTTAGGCCCCCAGATCAATTGATATTTTACACTATTGAAAAGAGGTATAGAAAAGGAATTGAGAATGACTTGAGAAAACACATTTTAAATAGTTCCATTAAAAGAAAATGAAAGCTCATGCCCATCCTAGAAAGCAGCTCTGTGGTGCCTGTTCAGTCATTCCAAATGGACCTTATATACTTCCTCAGGTCTGCATCTCTTTCTCATGTGCCTCAAATTACCTACTTCCTGGTGGGGGCCACCATATCCAGAACAGTTTGTTAACACACTGAAGCTCTTTAAAATGCACACCATGTGTGCACAGAATGTCTTCATTTCTCAGATTACCTCACAGATCAGGCACTATTCAAAAGAGCAGGACAGTGCCAGAACAAGGGTGTCAACTCACCCTGTAGTGTAACTGAATTCCCCTTTCCATCAAAAACAGAATAGACACAAATGACTAATTTTCAAGTTTTACCCTCTTCTAAAACTCTTTTAAAGAGTTAAATTACATTTTAATAAAGTAAATAATTTTTAAAACCTCTTTCCACAAATTCAGGCTGCATTCACACATCCCCTGCCATCTACTTCCAAGAGGCTGAGAGGCTGATCTCCTTCACTTCTACAGCTGCTGATCACTGCCACTGTGATCTGCCTCTGAAACTGCTCTCCTAACTGCTCTTCTACTCTTCAGCCACAGGAAAGGAGGCTCAGTTAAACAGTTGAAAGGTGCTGACCAAGTCCTTGCTAGAGATTTGTCCTGGTGGGGCTGTGTGAGAATGGCCAAGCCTTGTCTACAAAAGCATTGCAGCACAAGCCTCTTGCATGGATGCAGATGTTTGAGCAAACCTGCATTGTCATGGCACAGTTGGGATTGAGCCTGGGGTTATTTACACCACCCTCAAGAACCAGCCTCCCACAGCTGAACTGAAGCACTTTGGCACTACAGTAACAGGTATTTCTATCCGGCTGAGACAGGACAGAAAGAATAAAACTTTTAGGTTTGTTGGTGCTTTTGTATTTATGAGGTAGACACAGTGATCCATTCACACCCGCACAAAAGTCAGGTGTGTTCTAAACGTCTGTGTTAAGTAGGTAGATAGGATTAATTCTTTCATCATGGAGCGTGGCCCTCCCTGTACAACAGATGTGGCAGTATGTTTTATAGCAATCAATTTTATGTCCTTCCCTTTCTGCAAGTATGATGTTGAGAAATGGTTGAGCAAAATTACATAACTTTAAGTGGTAGGAGATGTGCTAAATTATTCTGGATTAATTACTGAGTAATATAATAAAATATCAAATCAGATTTCTAGATGTCAGGAATAGTGAGAAGGAAGAAATACTATTCATACCAACCCTCCAGATAAAATCTGAGACTTACTGCTTTTGTGTCCTGAATGCAGCTTTCAGGTTACTGATTCATATGAAAACAAACCCTCTTGTGACTAAATCCCTTTCTAATGACCAACAGAGAAGGCTAAGAAATATGAGATATATCAAATACTGCTGTATTGCTTTAATAGATAAATACTTGCGAGCTGAGGGCAAAACATGTCCTATCATTATTTTGAAGTTTTCCTACACAAATTCAGAAGACAAATGACAGGAGAAATCTGCCTGGCAAGGGGAGGAGGGGGAGTAACACACAAAATCCAGCCTACTATTGTAAGATTTCTGACATAAATTAACGCATGAATTTGAAATTGATATAATAGCTTTGGTATTACTCTGCACATGAATAAAAAAATCTTAGAATCCTAGAATCGTCAAGGTTCAAAAGGACCTCTAACACCATCAAGTCCAGCTGTAAATCCAGCATTACCATGTTCTCCACTAAAGTGCCACATCCACATGTTCGTTCAACACTTCTAGGGATGGTGATTCTACCACTTCCTCAGGCAGCCTTTTTCAATGCTTAACCACCTTTTCAGTGTTGACATTTTTTCCTAATATCCAATCAAACTGGTGGAACTTGAGGCCATTTCCTCTCATGCTGTTGCTTGTCACTTGGGAGAAGAGACCGACCTCCACTGGCTACATCCTCTCGCTTGTAGAGAGTGGGTAAGGTCTCCCCCGAGCTTCCTTTTCTCTCGGCTAAACAATCTCAGCTCCTCAGCTGCTCCTTATAAGACCTGTCCTCCAGTCCTTTCATCAGCTTTCTTGACCTTCTCTGGACATTTTCTTTTATTTGATTAAAACCTTTCATACCAAAATGGTTATGTACTAGACAATGTAATTTATATAGTCTATTTTGTGAATAAGCACTAGCAATGGATTATATATGAATTTTTAGATTGTTGATGTGACCCTTATTCCCAAGTACTTATAAATAAATATATTCCCCTTGGCTTCCGCTGCTCTTTGAAAAGTACATTTTTGCTTTGAAAAGCAAATCTGTGAAGTTATATGGCAGTGTCACCCTTAGCATTGCACAAGTTGTCCAGTACCACAGGGGACTGTGGAACAGTCTGACAGCTGATGGAGTGGAAGCTCCAGGCCATTTTCAGTAAGTACCTTTCAAATTAGATGGTATAAAAAACTAGACTATAAAGTACAGAGGACAATTTTTCCATATGCAACAGATGTACTGGATAACCCCCTAGCCCTTCCTATTAATATCTTAGTTATGTACTGATAATACACATGTCCCGGTTTGAGACAATATAAGGAGGAAAATGCCCTCCCAGGGGAAGGTAGACTATTAGCCACCACTCCCCGACCTGGTCCGGACAGAAGCAATTCCTTGGAGGTACAATGAAAAAAAACCCCATTTTATTTACAAGGCATAGGAAAGAAATGAACGATATGAAATGATAAACTACTTGCGATGGAGAAACCTGTGTAAAGTGCAGAGTCCTTGGCGTGGTCCCCCGCTGACAGGCCGAGGCAGGGCCCCTTCCCCGGTGAGGCCAGCGATCGGATGACCTTCTGTCCAGGATCTGAGCTCAGATGAAAAGCAGTTTCAGGGAAAAAGAAAAAAAATCCCAAGGAAAAAAACTTCCTTGTCTCAGCTAGCTAAAAAGGAGGGGGGAAAAGAAATCGCTTTCCGTCTCTCTCCCTTGAGCTGGAAAAAAACTGGCCAAAACCAAAAAAAAGAAAAAATAGGAAAAAAACCAACTCTCCCTTCCCTGCTGCCTGTGGCAGAACCGAGAGCTAAAGAGCGAGTGAGAGAAGAAAAAAACCCAAACCTGCCTGAGTCCCAGCACGGGAATATCTGTGTTTGTCCTTGAAAATTCCTGGATACGAACCAGTGGCACAGAATTCACGTTTAGTATAAAGCAGTGATATGAGATAATGAATGGTGTCATATGCTCAACCCAAGACAACACAATATTGACATAGTCATTTGCTAGCTCTTCCTAGTATTGCTTAAGGGGAAAAATAAGTGATACTCTGATCCAGAAAATGCAGCTGTCTGCCATGCACCAAGGGAATGTCTGGCAGCTATGAGCCTCCAGCCTAACCCTGGTGTGTGATGGCCAGTGCTGACCATGCTGGAGGGTGGCAGGGTTGTCACTGACTTGCTGCTGCTTTAACCAACAGCGCTCAGCTTTCAGCTGAACTGCAGCAACAATAAGAAGAACTTAAGCTACAGGCTTGGGTTACAGGTTCATGTAGTTTATATCTATCAAAGAACTGTAATGGAAAATCACTTTATAGCAATTTTATTGTTCTAATAGACTATTATAACAGGAGGGTATTGTAAATAATAGTTAAAGAGGTTACTGAAATGAGATCTTTTCAGTTATGAAGACATAATATCTTTGAATGAGGCACTGTATGTCAGATTTGCTGCTCTTTTCCTAATGCAGAACAAGAAAGTATTTGAATACTGAACTCTGTTATCTGAAATGAGATAAGGAACCTTTCAGGCCACACAATAAAAATAATTAAAAATTATGTGTATTAGCCACTTGAGAAAAGATATTCAGCCCTTTTTTTTTTTTTTTACAAAATATTTTTTTTTTTTACCAAAGGAGTTTTCAAAAGAGAGCCTGTTTCAACAGATTTCTAGGATAAGAAGGACCTGCCCCTTTAGTAGCCTGTATGATGATACCCAGCCAAGCATCATGTTGTCCAGGAGATCATAAGATGATAACATTGCCTAGGTAATTAATTGGTCAATACATTATTCAATTAATTTAACTCTTATCTGCTAAGAGTTTGGTGTGTGGTCAATGCAAGTACCAACATCAGGATTTGATTTTTCAGATCTACAGCAAATGACCTTTACATAGCAAGAGTAATTGGCAATCACTGTAGACTGCAGTCCACAGATTCCTGGGATTATTACTGTGAGAAAACAAGGGAAGATAAGGTCCTGAGCCCACATCTATATTCTGTGTGGGAAGTGTCTGTAGTTTTTTAGGGCTTTCCTCAGCCTGCCTGTTTTCTGCCATGACCAACTCATCCTGTTATACCACATACCTAAACAATCTGCATCTCATCACAGTTTCTCTTTACCTTTTCTTCTTCTTGTCCTCTTTCACAACTGTACATGTCCCATCTATCTGGCTCCTGCAAGCACATCTAATATCTCTTCTTCCAGAATTAATCATACTGTTACATTCCAGATGCCAGGGGATACAATTATCCATCATAGCTATATTGTATGAACAAAAAAAAAAAAAAANAAAAAAAAAAAAAAAAAAAAAAGAAAATCCCTTGACCCTTGCAGTGCACAGTGAAACATTATAACCATAACCCAGTTCCTCAGTGGGTATATCTTAGCTCTTATAAACTCTATTGAGAGTATGCAAATATATTACTTTTAGAAATTTAGAAATTAGTCAAATGTTGTCAGGTTTTTCAGGAAGAGCAGGAGGTACAGCCCTGAAACTACTTTCTGCTAACGACCTTCCTCATTCAAAATACAGAGCTGCTGGGGGTGTAACCTCTTGGCTGAAATATTTGTAATGATGCTATAGAAAGCATTTCTTCTTGTTTCTGTCTCACAAATTCCTTGAAGGGGAAAAATAAAGTCTGAAACAGAAATATGTGCAACTAGGGCTAAATTAAGACTGATAAAGGTATAAGCAACTGAAATATTTGTAATGATGCTATAGAAAGCATTTCTTCTTGTTTCTGTCTCACAAATTCCTTGAAGGGGAAAAATAAAGTCTGAAACAGAAATATGTGCAACTAGGGCTAAATTAAGACTGATAAAGGTATAAGCAACTGAAAGTAAAGCATTACAAGGGGGAACAACTACAAATTTCACATACAGTACAGTGAGGGCTCTACAATACATCTTCCATGTAAAACAACATCTTCATCTCTTTTTCAGTCAGAACAGTATTATATGTGTATTTTTTTTTCCTTAGCATGTGAGACAAGTTGTGAGACATCTTTCAATTGATATAAAAACCTAGATAGGACCTACCCTATATATTGAAGAAATTTTGAGAAGTACAAACATGTCAGACACAGAATGAAGAGTCAGACATTTAAAGGGAAGTGATGGCTAGCATAATTAACCCACTTCACATTCAGAATTATTTTAGAGAATGTTAGAAATATTTTTAATACTGCATAAGCATGTATTTATTAAATGACACTGTTTAAATGTCCTCAACCCTTTAGGAAACACATTGGCAAGAAAGATACTGTGGGATTATTATAGTAGGACCAAATAAATTGAAATGTTCATAGCTAATGGTGACAGCAAATAGTTGAGAATAGCAGGAAGCTGTCATCAGTAATTTACATATTATCTTCTAATTGTGCCTGTGCATCATTAAGACTGTTTGTACTTGCATTTGGTGCCCTCTGAACCAAGTCATTTTCCAATGGCATATATTCACTTGCACTGCAGGTAACTTTCATTAGTAGTAATTAAAGGACAATTTTTACCGCATTATGCTATAGGAAGTAAGAAGTGGTTGCTGAGATTGATTAATACCTAAACTAAGTTTGAGACGTAATCAATCTCATAGGCACAAGAGGTTGTTCCTGTTATGTAATGAAAAGTAACAGGAAAATAAAGCCCTATTTATTCTGAATAGCCAATGCTTATCCTTAAATTCTGTTGGAATGCACTAAGTGGCCTGATTTATTTTTCAGTGTTCCCAACAGAGAATAGCCTCTGTCTGTGTGTAATGACTTTTTACCCTCGTTTCTGCAGTCTGTGTTTGGGCTCTGACTGGGACAATAGCAAGGAGGATGTCAATGTTATCTTAGTGTGGAAGTGATTTTCTAGTAGACAACTGCACGAGGGTTGCTGTGCGTCCAATCTGATTCCTTTTGCCTTCAGTGCTATTGAAGAGGACCTTTTCAAACACTGCTCAACCCTGCAGACTCAGCATTGCTTCTAGTTGAAGCTTTACTGTTTCACTGGGAGCTGGAACAGACCCAAGAACCATAATGTGTTTTTACTTCCTGAAAAAAATACTATTATGTTGTCCCTTATTTTGCCATCCAAATACTGTGCTTGGTAATACTATCACTGCAGAATTGCTGTCAAATATTTATTTTTATTGGGGAAATAGCACTCCTTCTGTAGTAGCATGATGTTATCATTTAATTATTTTTTCTTTTCTGCTTTGTGATGGAAAACAGCAATTCAATGAAGTATATATTTAAATGCAAAAGAGGCACACCAATTAATCAGTAGAGAATACGATTGCTTTTAATCTGCATAAAAAAAAAAACGGTGGCGCTAGAAAAACACCAATCTTTTAAATAGAAAGAACATAAAAGTAATTCCTATCCATGCTCAGATTTCCTCAAATACAATGAAAAACTGCAAATGTGCAATTAAATTATCTTCACAATAATATATTTTAAAGCTTTGCATTATGCTAAGCACATTTTGATGAGCCTTTCATTTCTTTTTATTAAGAATAAAAATGGACTTAAATAAATAATTTTAACTGTTAAAAAAAAAGTTAAAAATCCACAGAAACAGCTCAAATGTTGGCTCTGAAACACAGATGTTTACTGCTTTCTGTTTTTATTCATCCACTGCACGAAACACAGAAACTTAGTACTGAAGATAGGAAATAAATAAATAGGCTAAGTGAGGTATAAACAGGAGCGTGGAGTAATCATTTTTGAGGTGTGTATAAACTAGGTTACAGCATAATACAATCAACTCTCCATTGTCTGGGATTATAGGAGACTGGGAACTGCTGGAGAACAGAAAAACCCAGAGAGTGGAGATGCTCCAAGGAGCACCAGAGACACTTCAGTTCTGTGTGTGGTAAATGTAGTCCAAAAGAGCCTATTGACTCTGTGTTCAGTACTAGGCAGTGGTCTCAAGGCATTGTTTGCAGTGTTGCATGAATTTGCAAAGCCATCTTAGGCTCTCCTTCTCAAGTAAGCAGTTATAGCTCTGCAAACAATGTCTGAGCCAGTAAGCCTCATTAAGCCTGGCTCTATGCATTCTCTCAGGAACATTTCTGTTTGTGCTATTCTCGTAGCCTTTATCAAGCAGTGCAAAACAGAAAAGAAAGGGTGCTAAAGGTGTTTTCATACTTCAAAATATTTCTGAAGACCTTAAGCAGTGTTTTTATCCTGTTAGGGATGCTCACTCCAAAGAGCTGAGCAAGTAGGATACTGCTGATATGGGCCATCTACCCTTTCAGTGCCTGCTTTCAAATCAGAGTCACGGGACACTAGTCTTTGGTTCTGTTAGATTCCCTTTCGCTGCTAATTATGCAAATATTACTATTTCCTGGGCAAGGTATCTCCCTCTCTGCTTTTGACCAGAAGCTCTATGTTGGGAGAAAAACCTTTCTCAGGAAAATTTTTATTTCATATATACATATCAAAGAAAGTCTTCCATTTTAAAGGATTCGAATCCTTCAACAAACAGCTAATAAATTAGGAAATCCCAACCTACCCTCTAATGAGTGTGCCAAACCTGCATGGGTCTATTCAGAAAGCTGACTTTCACTCCATGCCTACCCCTTGCAATAAGATGACTCTTTTCATATTTAAATTACCTTTCCAAAGCCATAAAATAAAAGAATGGAAAAAACCCCACATTTGCTAATAAAAAGGATTACTGCGAGAAATTCACCTCCTGCTCTAAGTGGTTGCTTTAAAGTCAGCCCTTCCTCGAAATGTTTTTATAACAAAACAGTTTAGCTTCGTTTGTTACTGGTGTAAGGAGCAAGTCATCTTGTCATTTGTCACACAACAGCCATCTCTCCTAGTAGGTCTAGGAGAAAGAAATGGGCTTTCTTGAGGTTCTGCATATGTATGACTGCATCACCAGGGTCTAGATCCTCCACTGTTCCCATGCTCTTAGGGCAGTGGACGCCTTCTCTGCCTTGCCAGTATACTGAGGGATTAAGAAGATAAGCCTACCTTGTGATGGGCAGCTGGAAGTGACAGCAGCAGAAGAGACTTTGACTGGGAGCTGGGAATGGAAAATATGGGAGGAATTCTTTGATGCAGTGAAAGTGGAAGGGAAAAGTCAGGAGACAACCTGATGGCCAGAGGCTGAGCTGAGAAAGATGCAAGAAAGAAGACCAAAATTAAAGAGGCCAAAGGAACAAGGGATCCAGCAGAATGTGTGTGAAGAACAAGTGAGATGACAGATGGAGAAAAGGGTAGTGGAGGTGACACAAAAGGAGGATTGCTGACACCAGAGTACTGCTGAGGAGCAAAGATAAGCATGCAGGAAAGATGAAGAGGACAGTTTTATGAAAAATGAGGTTGAGACAGAAGGCAAATCCTGCAAGTGAAAATATATTAGAGGAGAAAGGTCACGTCAAAATACAGTAGAACTATTTAATTTTGTGCCACTCTTATCTTGTGCATTTTTGAAGCTGCAATTTTGAATCTTAATACTTCTGTGCTCCCCAGCAGCTCAGGCTGCCTAGCAATGAATGCCTGGCTGTGCCAGCTCTGCCGCACAGAGCTCAGGCTGCCTAGCAACTGCCAGGGGGCTGCAGTGGGGTCCCCGACCAGCTCAGGGATGCAGGCCTGCCCCAAACACCCCTGCTCCTGCAGGATGCCAGGAGGGAGCATCTCCAGTTGCTAACAGCTATGAGTAAAAATATTAATTGAAGAAAAGGGCACATGGAAGTGACCACAAGAGCACAGAAAGCATGACAAATTGTCTACAAGAAGCAGGAACAGCCCCATTCATCTCTGCAATACTCAGACACCCTGTGATGATAACTGAAATATCAATATGGGTAGTTATTCTGGTTCTTAAATAAGGCTCTGTGGGCTGGAGCTAAAGCACAGAAAGGCAAACCAATGCAGCTATGCACCTTCCAGGGCAGCTATTTCTAATTTGGTGAAGGAAATACTGAAAAAGCAAATTTTGGCCACAGGGAAAAAAAAAAGAGTATTAAGTATCTACACAGGCTTGTCCCAGTACAGCCATACGTGTGTAACTATATCACTGTAATCAACAAAAATTTTCTTAGAAGAAAATGAGACTTGGCATTCGGCAGCAGAGCTGATGTGGCTGATCTGAACAGACCCTGTGTCCTCTGTGCTGCCCCCTCAGATCCCTCATCTCCCTTTCCATTGCACTGTCAGAAGTGCTTGTGCAGCTAAACAACCGAATCAGGAATCAATCCAGCTGAGAAACAGTCCAACAAAAAATAAAGGGTTATTTTCCAATCAACACAACTGAAGCAAGTACTGTTCGTTCCCAAGGGAAAAACAAAGACACATGCCAATCTATGGCCTAGGAAAGGAAATAGACAGTTACAGAGCTACACAAATTACAGTGCAGGAGGAGTTGCTGTGATACTGCTACTTTGCTCCTGTTCTAAACAGCACTTAGAATATAATCACATTTTTCTCTCCCAGTCAAAAATGGGATATTGTCCCAGAAAGACAGTATTGCCTCCAGAGATCATCATGCCCCACTGAGGAGGACCAAATCTCAGTTGAAAAGTTGAGACACTGAGAGATACATAAGAACATTTTACTCTGGATAGGATCTCATTTGGGTGATTGTTTGGGTGGAGCTTGATGGACACCATTACATTTTTATCTCTACCATTCCAGCAGCACCAGCCAGGAAAAGTTTTATTCCCAGCTCATTTGCACACACGAAGTATCTTGTGTAAGTTAGGTAGGTTTTCCTTCTAATCAGCAGTTTATTGCCTGGTGCAGTGAGAAAGTGTGACAGATCAAAAAACCCCAAACCCAACCAAACCAACAAACTAAACCAAAACCCCCAACAGAATATAATCGTTTCCAAAGAAAAACCCAGTGAATGCAGTTTAGATGCATACTACTGTCTTCAGCAAATGTGAGCTCAAGCCCAATGTTTATTGACTGTGGCTCAGTGCTGGTTCTGCTAGATTTGCACTCTTTCAGGTGCTTTGGAATCGCTCAGTGCAGACTCACGGAGCCAGCTTCGACCTTGCGCACCTCAGTCAATGCACCCTCCAAGAACCTCAGACACGAGGAACACACTGCAAAGACACTGCAGAGAGACATTTTGAAAGCAGGAGTGCTAGCATGGGGCAGAAGCTGATAAGCCCTGCTGATCTAATCAATTGAGCATATCCACACCACAATTCCCAGCACATCTTACATTGCGTGCAGCACTGCCGTGGTTATATGGCACTCAGTTAAAAAGTCCTGCTGGAGCTGACCTGGAGCCAATTTGGGTGTTTATCTACCCCAGGTCTATCCCTCAGGTGTGGGGATAACGCCCGGCTGTGCCATGGAGGCTGCAGAAAAGCCTCAAGGCAGCTGTCACAAGGTGGCGACCTTTGACATGCTCGTCCAACATCTCGAGTTATGGAAACATTTTGGGTTTGTGGGGTTTGTGTAGAGTTGGTGTAGAGTTGGTGGAGTTTGTGCAAAGTTTTTCAGGTTGAGAATCGAAGGACGGAATGAGGCTACTGTTACTCCTGGAGCCCCTGCTCTACTGCACGAGGTGGATGCATTTCCTGGGAGCCACCACTACCCCACTCAGGAGCTGTCCTGCCATGTGCTTGTAGTACGAGGCTGCCCACCGAAGTGCAGCACAATACATTTAGCAAAGCACACACCACTGATTTTTCTCATACTGAAAAAAGTTGATGTGCAAAGCCCCACACATCTGCTGTTTCTTTTACAGGGGCAGCCATAACCTTTTAAGCAGAGCCAACAACAGTTGTGCTACATTTGAGGATGTTAACAGCTTCCATGAAGCCAGTCTGTGATCTGTAGGCAATTACAGACTCATCCAAGCCAATGGGTGTTAAGCAGTTTGCAGTCAGAGTGAACAGAGAAATCGAACTTGTCTTTGTATTATGATAGCTGGAAACAAGAAAAAGCCAGTGCCCAAGGTGGGTTCTGATCACACTTCCCCTGGGATGCATTCCAAGCCTGTCTGTATCTCAATACAGTTGCAGAACAAACTGAATTATTTTACATTTTAAAAAATCCAAAAAAGCGCGTTTTATTGGAAATTACATGCTGTCCTAAAGAGAGCTGTTGAAGCCACTTTGGAAATCATTTTGCTAAGCTGCCAAATAAATTAATCATCAGAAGATAGCAGTGCAGATGCATTTCTATCCCACAGCAAGTGCTGCAAAAGTACCAGCTCCCTCCTTTCCCCAAAGAGCTGTCAAATACCTTTCATGGCACCTGTCCAGCTGTTCCTAGACAGGGAGTGTTTTTTGCAACTCCAGCTGCAAAGACTTTCCCAGGCCCACTGGTCCTTCCCAGGCTCCCTACCTTTCATCCTTACTGCTGCAGTTCTGGGTTGAAATGCTGGACTTTGCTGACTTCAGAGGCAAAGGGAGATCTAATTTTTTTACTTTTCCATCTTGATTTAGAGACACCAGCAGGTACACCAAAGCATCCTGACCAGAGCTGTTTTCAGTGCTGCAAACAGGAGACAGACTACAGAGAACATGTAAAATACCACACAATTATGCAGAGATGAGGCAGTCTGCTCTTACTGTAAAGTACTTGAGAATATTTTTTTCTGAAACTTGCTGACTTTTTACTGCTGTGTGGATTTCTCTGGGACAACTACAGTTGGATGCAAGGACTAACACCGTTTGTGTTCATAACTGCAGACACATAGCACATGGCATGAACAGCAGGTTTGGAGACAAGCTTATTCTGAGCCTCTTATTCATTGCAAAGGCAGGCTTGGACATCCCAGCAGTGCGGTCACCTGCTGTTATTGGCTTTTCCTCTGGCACGGTTGCAGAATCAGGACTTTGCTTACAAAAAAAGAAAGATTATACTAAATAATTACCAGACCCTTGTCTTCCATACCCTTGCAAACAGGCAGAGGAGGCCCTGAACAATGACAAACAACTGAGGTAAATGAGCGGCAGGAATACTGCTTTTATCTCAGCCAAGTATTTAAGCTCTTCTTAAGAATCTAAACCCATGAAATTGCTAATTGTTAGTAGTTATACTAGGCAGGCCTTCACAAAGATCTACACAGGCTGGATTAAATATTTCTCCCTCCCCCTCAGGGGATAATTCTCTGGAAGGGACTAGTTGCCCCAAATCGTGATCCCTCTAACATCTTACTAATTTTTTGTCATCTTTGGAATACTCTGCCCAGGGAGGTGGTGGAGTCACTGTCCCTGGAAGTGTCTTAGGAAAGACTGGACATGGCATTTAAGGCCATGCTCTAGTTGGCATGGTGGTGTTCGGTCATAGGTTGGCCTCGATGATCTCAGAGATCTTTTCCAATCTAGTTGATTCCGTGACCTTCCGAATTCCTAGCCTGCCAGGCGGCCGGATAACCAGGGCAGCGCTTCCCTCCCAGACTCTTTTGGCCTTTCCTGTAGAGAGGCGCTGCCTCACGGCAGGACTGTGGGGCTGGGCCTTTTCTGAGCGGGGCGAAGGAAGGACACCACGGTCTCCCCTCATCTCTGGGGTCCCAGAAGAACGGTCCGGCAGCGCGGCTCCCGCGCCAGGGCCCAGGAGCGCCGGTAAACTCCCGGCTCCGCCATCTCCCTCCGGCCCGCGGCCGCTGCCAATGACCAGCGCCCGCTCCGCGCATGCGGCCGGCTCGGCCTACAGCTCCCGGCTGCCTCCGCACAGCGGGGGCGGGACTTTCCTCTTTTTTTCTTGGGTTTTTTTTTTCCACTTTTTTCCCCTCCCCTCGGAGGGGGAAGGATGGGTGGGGAAAGCGAGCGCTCACGAAAGCGAGGCGAAGAGGAATCCCACAATACCAGGCGGGTTGCGAGCCCGGCGCTGCCGCTGTCTCTTTAATGCAAGAGGAAGCGATGCGGAGGGGTGGAAAATGGCAGAGTTGCAGATGTTGCTAGAGGAGGAAATCCCTTCTGGCAAGCGGGCTCTGCTCGAGAGCTACCAGAACCTCACTCGAGTCGCCGACTACTGCGAAAACAACTACATCCAGGTGAGGGGCGGCGGGGCAGCGCACCGGGGGCCGGCGGAGGGGCTCGGCTCTCCCGTGAGGGCGGCGGGGCCGGAGCCGCCCGAGAGGCAGCGGCGCCTTGCATGCCCTCGCCGCGGCTCCTGCCCCGCAGCTGCTCCCCCGGGTTTGCCTTTTCTTTCAACTTTCCCAGCTGAACGGCCAGGCTTCCCTCCCCCCGCTCCAGAGGGGAAGGGAGGGGGTTATTATGTCAGTCCGGGTCCGAGGGTGTGTCTTTTTTTTTTTTTCCTCCTTTTCCCCCCCCCGTCCACGCCCCCCCACCCGTCTTTATTTATCATGAGTCACATCCCGGAGACCTCTCAGGGCTGGGGTGGGGGTGAGCGAGGCGCGAGGGCCCCCGAGCCTTTCCGTGCGGCCGGCTCCGACCCGGTATCCCGGGTTTCCCCACGGCTTCCCGGCGGCGAGTCTCCCTCCGAGGGACGCCGGTGGGCCCCGGGGCGGCGGCCAGTGACGGCGGCCAGTGGCGGCGGCGGCCGGGGCGGATGCGCCGCACGTGGGGCGCGGGTACCGGGCGGCCCCGCACCGCGCTCCGCTGGGGCCGCCGCTGCAGCGGCGCGGGGAGCGGAAGGGGCCCCGCACACGGCTGACATCACGTAGCTCGGTCGCGGGGGATCCGCGCCGGGTCCTCCTCGGCGTGCGGGTCCCGGCGGGGCCGAGGGAGCCGCGGTGCTGCGGGTCCGCATCGCTGCTGTGAGCGGCGTGCGGGGGCAGGAGGCTGTCCGTGGGCTGGCACTGCTGTGCGAGCGTGAGGCGGTGTTTCAAAATGGCAATCTGTGCCTCTCGCAGCCTGCCCGGTTCTAACACCGTACAACAGTGATTGCAGACCGGGTCTCTGATGCTGGAAGAGGGTCCATTGGTTGTAGTGTCTCTCCACCGGCCGGTGTGGATTTTTTTTTTCCTCCCAGAGATTGCCAATGCTTTTTGGCCTTGCTTTAAGTCTATTTTTGTGAAGCTACTTTAAGCACAATTTACTGCTATTATTTTTTCGGGATTTACATCACATGATTCTATAAGTGCATATTTGGTCATACAGATGTGAATGCAGAACCATCCAGAGATGCTGAAATTCAACTTTTTTTTTTAATTAAAAGAAATTGAAGGGGAAAGGCAGATAAACACTTTACTTACTAGACAGCTTGTAGAGTGAACTTGTTGAATCTAATGCTAGATCACCTGTGATGAGTATTTAGTATAGGTTATTAAAATCCTTGGTATCCGTCATTGCTGGTAAGCTATCTTGCTGTTTCTGGTAATGGAGAAGCAAATATGTAAACACAGCTTTAATAATATGAATTTTTTGTTGTAAGATATTTGAACTAAAACTACTAAAATAAACCATATTTTCAAGTTTTGAGTTTTTTATGGTATGTGCGATAGTATGAGTTAACGTGTATTTATGTTTCTGAGTTGTTTGCTCCACCCAGAGAAAGCTGCTGATATAAATGCTTCTAAGAGGCGAGGTTCATTTGGTTTTACTCATGGGAAATATGACAAATACATGAGTATGGTAATTGCAGCACAAGTTTTGACGTGTCTCCTGCTCCTTACTTTTTCCCTATGTCAGAAAGTTACAGAGAATCTTCACTTACATAATTATGTTCAGAGTCTTTCTTCCAGCAAACCAAAAAACCACAACACTTGAGCAAGTTCCCTTCTGGTCATTTGGGGTGGCTTTGCTTTTTCCTTTTTTTTTTTTTTTTTTTTTTTATTTGGTAGCTCATTTTCACCTCAAGTATCAAGGTCAGCTGGGTATGGGATTGGTGGGGTCTGTTTTATCTGTGTGTTTGTTTACCCCTTTTGAAAGGAAGCTGAAATTCTAAAATTCCTAGTGCAGTCTTGCACGGTAGCTTTGGGAAGCGTATACCTCCCTTGTATTTTACATATATTGTACATTTGCTCAGTAAAAATAGTAAATGTATTGATAAAATTATGTATTTTTAAAATGTTTGATGGAGGTGGGTTTTTTAATCAGCCCTTGATGCAAAGCCATCTGCTGTCCAGTTGGACTACTGAACAGATTATACTGCCAGTGCCTGTGGTGGGGCCACTGCCGGATTAGGCAGTATGACACAGGGCACTGGGTTATGAGATTGCAGCGCATGTGTGTTGTGGGATGGGAAGGGAGAAAAGGAAAGGAAGAGGCTTAACAAACATACATTACAAAATCTATGTGTTTAATGTAATTGAGCATTTTATAAAAAAGACAGACCAGAACAGAGAACCTGGCCATGAAGTGAATGTTAAAATACTTCACAAGTGACTGTGTATTGTAACTTATGTCATAGCACGTAACTGGTTCAGTTTGACCTCTTTGAATTTGAATAGCTTTGAATTTGGAGGGATTTCTCTTTTTCTGTGGGAAAGACTAACTGCTCCATAGTAGGAAAAATTACTCTGTGCTGTCTCCCACTCTGTGTTGTGCCATTGAGGTGGAATAGGTTTGTCTGACTATTCTGAGTGCTGGCTCTAAAAATCTGTAATAATTGTAATAGCAGACAGAATGATGTTCTTAGTGTTATGGTTTATATCCTTTGCTGACTTAAGCATAAAAGTAACTTTCCACCCCTAATATTGCTATATTGAAGCTATACTGTATTTTTTATTTGAAAATATGGGAATTTTGTTTTGTCTCTATTACTTAATCTGAGGATAGTTCTGTTAAAATTTAAGTCATGCTGATATTTTGAGGAAAGCTTGTCTTCAATGTCTTTACGGATTCGTCAAAAAAAAAAAAGCAAAAATGAAAGACGAATGGGGGGAAGAAGCTCACCTGGATGGAACTTGGCTCCCTGATGGTGAATGTAGCTGTGTGGACAGTAAGCATCCTGTTATTGAAGCATTTAGGAAAGATAACAACATTCAGGAATCTTGAGCTGAAATCTGCTGTTCTTAGAAAAGCAGGATGCAGTTTCTTGCTAAGGCACATTGAGACTATATCAGAATGCCAGCCAGTAACACAGTTTGCCGTCTGGATCACATGTATTCTGGTTATCTAGAATGTTTGTCTTAGGAAGGGAAAAGAATTCAGGAGAAGTAGAGCAAATAAGTTTCTAAGGAAGACCTGCAGTGCTAAAAGGAAAGTACAGTATGGTGGCAGTCTTGAGGGAGATGGGAGAGATAGGGAGACAGAAAAAAGGAACGGAAACCAAACGTAGAAGTAGTAATTGAAGTAAGGTGTAATGTTTTGGTGGTGATTTTGGCTTTGAATAGAAGGAAAAAGGCGTTATAAGTATATTATCATATTTAATCTCTGACAAGATTTAAAATCTGATTGTTCTGGTTGGAAGCTTCAGTAACAAGAAGGTAGAAACTTAGATTCCTGTTTTCTTTTAGATCAGAAACTTAAACTCTGAACAGTTTTAAGAGCAGGTTTTGAACCTTAAATGTCTAACTGTAAGACATGTTTTTTGCCTTCTGATGTAATTTTTCTTATATATAGATATATTACAATCTTTAAAATATTTTCAAAGTGTAAGTTCCAGTACCTGATGCCTTCCTCAAATCCTTTAGCCTGCAGCTCTGTTCTGTGACTAGGCCCTTTTTGTGTGCTTGTAACCGAAAGGTTATCTGAAAATTTGTAGCAAAAAGCTGAATCTGCTAATGAGGAGTTTCATCAGTATCCTAGACAGTATGAACTTGACCAGTACTACTTAATACAGAAATAACAAGGGATTAAAACATTTACAGTTCTAGTTATGACTATTCTGCTGAAAAGTAGTAACTTCCATAGAGATTGTCTAGTCACTTTTCTGGCTGTATTGAGTTATTTTTGTGTTTTAATGAGCTTATTTATAATAACTAGCTTATGAAGCATTAGAATGACAGAGGAAACTAGCATCTGCAGTGTTACGGCACTGATGGCTTCCTTTTGAACAACTTCAGTTGACTGGTGTAGCCCAGAGTGGTCTCTGTCCTATAACACGCTGCTTACAACTCTCCTACTGTCTAAATCAGATGTTCCTTATAGCCTGGTTTATGCATATGCAGATACATAGTTTTTGTCAGTCTCTGCTTCTAGACTGCTTGTGAAGATCCATTTGTAATTTTTGGTTTTAAGCTCAAATAAAATTTTAATATGACTGTGAGAACCTCTGAACAAATAGCTTGCACTCCTTGTGTAAATTTTCATCTTGATGGTCTCAAGTGGGTAGATTTAGCAGCTTTATAAAAATAAATTGAGAGACCTTTTAAGGAAGTAAGTGTTGTGTTGCCTAAATGTGTGGGTTTTTGTTATGTTACTTCCTTCTGTAGCTTCTGACTGGTATGTGGAAACTGAATGGTGAATTAACAAGCTATTCTGGCTAAAACAGACAAAAGCATGGACAGATTTCAGTTTAACTGCTTTTGCAAAAAAATTAAAGTATCTTTCCAGTTGACAGAAAAGCAAATGTGTGATGTTCAGCAGAAGTGTTGCACACAGTAAGTTTCATAAATATTTTGTTATCTTCCAAGATGCCTAGAAGAATTCTTTCTGTTTGATAGGTTAGATGTTTTCCACTTCCTATACAGTAGATATGTCCTTTCCAATACATATGAACCTTTTCTTGGTGGCTTTTCTTTATGTTGGTAACTGGTCAGACACTCGATTTCATTGCCAGGCACATGGAAAGTGGCTTAACTTAGTTCAGTACAAAGAAGTTCACTCAGAATGTCTAATTCAGGAAATGAGCTGCTCTAAAAGGATAAACTTCTTAAATTGTCACTAATACAAATCCTTTATGTGCTGTGAGAACTTGCATGCTTTTATGTTCATTGGTTAATTAGTTTGTATTGAGAGTAAATACAGTGCTTAAAAAAATTTTTTTTTTCTTCCCCCGGGTTTCATTGCTAAATTTGAAACATTTTACAAAAAAGGCAAATAAAGCTAGTTCACTTTCTGTAACACCAAATATAGTTAAAATTAGAGAGCAATGAGATAAAATACATATATATCTTCTGCTATGCTTTGTAGGTTTCAGTAATATTCTTTAAGAAAAGCTGTTACGTTTTAAATGCTGTTTTAGGGTAGTTTAAGCAAATGTTTGTCAGCAGTATAAAAGGCATTGGGCTGTTCTGTTGGGGGGGTTTGGTTTTTTGTTTTGTTTTGGTGTGGATTTTTTTGGGTTGTTTTTGTTTTTTTAATAATAAGGTATGGGTTGGTGGTTTAGGCTTGTAGCTCTTCTGTGCCTTATATAGGTCTTCTGGGTCTTCCGTGCCTATGCAAGTGTCTTTGTGTTTTGGAAAATACAGCTTTAGCTCAAAAGCATCAATAAGACTGTACTTCACTGAATGAGCAAGTGATTACCCTGAATTTACAGGAAACAAATCTTAGAGCGTTGTATGTCTGGTTTGTGTCAAAAGGAGGTAGATGATATGAGACTAGCTTTTCCAAATTTGAAATGTTTCCATTAATTCTGGTATATTTGGTTTAAGAAGTCAGCAAGATGATGGCTGCTGTTTCTGCTCCGTTTTTCATTATTATTTCAGCAGATCATTGTGTCAGCAATGTGCTACCTTAATCTGGCAGAGTAAAGTGGATTGGGATAAGCTTTTACAGGTGCGTATTGTTTCTTGAAAGCACTCTCCACTCCCTTCAGTTTGTGCATTATCAGGAGGAACAAGCTTGCAGGTTATCTGTGGTCAGTGTATGCTAAGTGTGATCCTTGCTCCCTGTGCTGCTCTTGCTGTGCACAGCCCTGTGGAATTGTTGGAAGAAAGAAGCATGAATAAGTGGGGCAACAGTCTGATACTTCCCTCTGGTTCTCTGGGAGGTTGTTACAGTAAGTAGCTCTTAGAGTAAAGAGAAAATAGATGGGCCTTGAGAAAGTCTCATAAAGTGGAAAATGAAGGTAATTGTAATGAAGGTAAGAGTAGAGGAGCAGGCTGAGTACAAGTAGGAAGTGTTGTACCTGTGAGGGCAAAGTTCCTGTTAGTATCTGATCTAATTTAACAGAAAAAAACCCCTGAACTCTGAAAGAAAATGCAACTTCACAGTGTCTTTGTTTAGCATTTTGAACTGTCTTCATTTTACAGAAGCATAAATGGAGGCATGGAATTTATAACTGGCTTGTGGAAGGTCATATAGGGACATGTTGTCAGATTTGTGAACAGAACCTGATTGTGTGGACTTCTAGTGCTGTTCACAAGGGTTCCCCCTGCCACCCCACCCCTTTCCAAACTGCCTCTGTTATACCGCAACAGCAAAAAGTGTGTCTCCACAGAGACAGTGTCCATAGAGGCAATGTAATTAATCCCATGGGAAAATATGTGCCTGAAACATCATTTAACTCATTAATAGCAATTACTTTTTAAGAAGTTTGCATATTGCCTCTCATAAGAACCTTGAGATTCTAACTCTTTGCTTTGTGAACTTCTGGGGTTACATAATGCTCGCAGTACTGTTTGTCTGCATGTTGGTGTGTCTTGGCAGAGGCACGAGAAGATGCCGCTCTATTTCTCTTCAGTGAAAGCAGTCTGTGTTTGACATTTCTGGTGACTGAAATCTTGCTTATCTACAGAACAGTGAGGTGGCAACTGTGAGGACAAAGTGTCATTTCTGGCATAACAAGGCATTCTTGAAGGGGAAGAGAGTATCTTGTACCTTCTGTGCCTATGTTTGGTCCTTATTAACTTGGAGTCTAAAGGAGCATAGTGTGGTTTTTATTTGTTGTTGCATGGTAGGAAATTGCTCATGGGCTGCCAGTTACTCAGTGTCCAGGCTTGTTTGTAATTACCTTAGTGTTCTTGCTTTCTTTGTTATTTGTGTTACCTAGAGTGGTCTTCCTCTGATGCTATTCTTTGCATTTCATCCCAAGTCTGAGCACTGGTGACAGAGGTGAGTGGTCACAGGGATCCTCCCATCCCTCCAACCCTAAGTAAAGGGAAGTAACTGCTGAATTTGTAATAGTAGATAATGTGTCTCAGTGTGGTTCCTCCCTTTTCCTGACCTTGCTGGTGAGGCAGCTGCTGCAGAGACTTGCTGTCTCCTGTGGGTTGCAGAAATAGCCCTTTGCAGCTCGAAACTTGCACAGAGCCCTTGAGGGCTGAGACCAGGGTACTGTGGAGAACAGGTCACAGTGCTCCTGAACAGAGCTCTGTGAGCAAGATGGTATTTGCAGGTGCCTTTCCTCCTGCACTTCCAACGTGTCAGTGTGTCCTGACTGCACTGGAGGGGCTCAGTCAGGTGTTTCTTCAGCTTAGTGCCAGGTATTGAAATAGAAGATAAAGCATTTCTAACAGGTGGTGTCTTTGAAGAATCAATTTATTCTGCAGCAGATGAAAGCAGAACTCTAAACTCCTCCTGTTGATTTTAGAGGGAATGTGTTATTTTCCTTGGGTTAATTAGTAAGAGTGTAGGTGCCACTTTTGCTTGAGATTATGCAAATAGTGTTGCTTATTACTTATGCAAGCCTCTAATGCTGTTAACAGTAGCCATGCATGCTTTGCAGAGCATATATTTGTAACTATGATGCTGATATTTTAGAAGAAAAGGAAGGATGGGGAATCCTGCATGAGAATTCCAGCTTGGAGTGAAACATGAGTGTAGCACTTGCTAGTAAAACTTGTAAAATTCAGCAGTTTGTATTAAGGTGAGATGGAATTGGTAGGTAACCTGCTGGCTAAGCTACAAAGCAAGTTGGTTCAACTCTGAAAAAGATTGCCTACTTACAAGGGGACTTTAATAATATTCTTGTTGAAGGTTCCAGATCAAATATGTTTAGTAACTGCTGGATTTGGCAAACTGGAAAAGTATCTGAAAATCAAAACTTCTCTTGGTTTGAGCCTTTCCTTTGATAAAGTCTCTTCATAACCTCCACAGACCATGTGTGCCATGTTGTATCTTCTGATGTTGTGGAATATTCTAAAAGAATAGGAAAGCTTGTCTCTTCTGCAATGAGATTACATCTTTCTTTTGATTCTTAAGATAGCAGATATATTTGTGATAGTGTCATCCCTCCCTCTCTCTTCTTTCTCCCGTCTCTGAAGGACCTGAAATAATCAATTCTGTATACTCTTTATACAGCACAAGTTAAAGGGCAAGCATGCTGCACCGTGTGCAAGGAAGCTCTACTGTAGTGATGTACAGTTAAAGAACTCATGGGGAAGAGACTCTGCATCACTATCCTAGTTTTGTTGTAACTTCAGAGACAAATAGGAATAAAATACAGTTCCTACTTTTGTTAAGGAAGCAGGAAGGCCTCTCAAAACTTGCACAGAGGAGTCTTACTAAAACAAATGTTGGTTTGACATCCGTAGAGTTGAATGTAACGTTCTTACTGGGTGGTCTTAAGGTTATAAATAGTTCCAAGAAAAAAAAATTGTTTGTTTACTACTTGAAGCATAAGAATCCTTGGAAAAGAAGTGTAGACTCTGCTGGCAACTTTCACACCAGTGTTCCACATGATAATACTTTTTCTAAGCTATGCTTTATCAGTCAAGCGTGGGGGTTTTTGTTGGCTTTTTTTTTTTCTCCCCCAGATAATCTTTTACCAGATGCATATCTTCACTTTCATTCTCTGATCTCCTTGTTGTACTTTGGGGTCAACAAATCTGCCAAGCAGTATTTGTCCTGCAGCAATCATTGTCAGCTGTGCATCTTATTTGACTTCATTGCAGCAGGCGTGCTACAAGTTAATACTTAAGCTGTGGTCCTCATGCAATAATTCTGCATTTCCTGGAGCCTATGATAAGAAAATATCTGCATAAAACAGACAAGAGAAGAACAGGGTGTCCAGGCAAGTGCATCAGATTACTGCATGAACATCTAAGTCGCTGGAGAATGCCATGCCATGACTTGTCTTTTCACATACCTAATAATGTTAGTCACTCTTATGTCTCTAAATATTACTACTGACACTTCTCTCTTTCCATGTGCTTCTCCTAGGCTGTGATCTTAATGTGAATTTGCTGATTTCTCTCTCCCTGCTCAAGTCTCCTATCTGATTGCTGCAGGTCGCCTGTTCGACCCGTTGTCTCACTCTTCTGCTGCCCAATACTTCAGCTTTTGCTGCCATTGATGCAAGAGTGCTCTCATCACAGCTTCTGCCTCTGAAACTCTCATGTGCTCTGTCTACATTGTTGACTTCGGCTCTTTTCAGATCTGATCTGAAAATCTATTCTACCTTCCCTTTTTCTTTTAATTAATCTATTTCTGTTATTTAACTGCATATTTTACTGCCTTGCAACTTATGTAGCTGTTTTTTATTATGCCTTTCTGACAAACAGTTTCTACTAGCATGGGTTTGAATAATTGAAACCTGTAGCTACTGAACACATTTATATACATTTCTTTTTTTAGATTGTTTTTATTGACACAGAGTTGAGACTAAAGCCTTGGCTCTGCAGTAGTCTGTAACTACCTGAGGTAGCCATGATGAGCAGGATACAGAGGAAATGGAAGACAGGTGGGAAGATACAATGTGGAATGTGACTGACATGATTCTCCCTATTAGTAAAACTCTTAGGAGGCCTGTCAAATATAGATAGATAGATATGCAGCCAGGCCTTTCCTTTATAAGAAACCTGTCTTCTTGAGGAAGCTGCTCCTTTTGTTATACTCTTGAGACCAAGAAGTGGAGACAGCTTAATAAAACTTGTCCACTTGGAGGTCTTTGGTTCTCTTAACAGTGAAGGAAAGTGAACGTGTCAGGAGGAATGGTGTTCTCTTGACATGTGTGTTAAGACAGATATGTGTACACAAAGCAGAGCTGGACCTAGTCCTGAAAGGTTGTTAAAAAATATGGTTATAACCTCCAGAATTTCCACTGAGAAGGTTCATGGCAGGTGTTTTGGATGATGCTTCAGTCAAGGTCCAGAGGGTATCAGACTAACAAGTAGAGATATGGTGGATCAATGCACTTACGTTGCAAGATCTTTGAGACCTGTCTAGGGATTGTTCAGCTTTTGATTTGCAGTCTGACTTGCAGGATTTCTAAATCTCTGGGAGGAGCTATTGTTTCTATGATGCAGACTCCTGGCTTTAGCTGCATTGGATAAAATGTGTGTCTGGTTTGAAGTGGTTGGCTCTGCAAGGGCTCCCTTCAAATACCGTGGGTGTGCTTCCTGCTGCAGCACACCATATGTTCTCCCAGCACTGAAATGATCTGGTTGCTGCAGTAGTCTGAGATATGTCTTAAATGGCAGCAGATTTTTAATCTAATTTCTAGGGTATCTTTAGCTTTGAATGTTAGAGAAAATTGTTGTTGCCATAGATGTAATTGAAGCTTGGGCTCATACAAGGTTTTGTAAGAAGTCTTGTATCTCTTTTGTAGTGGCTGTGCCATTTCTAGATGTGTATTTCATTCCTCTTTATCAGTTTGTCCTTTAACCAGTGGAGAATGATAACAGCCAATGGAAAGCTTTCTAGCACATATTCCCTCTTCAAAAACCTACTGTCCATGAACAAGAACTGTAAAATCAGCTTCTCTCACTGTTCTGCAGTGAATGAATATTGACTGTTCACAGACTGAGGGAGGTATTTTTGTAATCATAAGTGAAGCTCACTTGCTGGGGATAGAAGCCAAGTATTCAGGGATATGGTACCTGTTCATTCCTGCTTCTCTGCTAAGGGGAGAAAAGTTGTTGGTTTAGGTCCTGAATGTGGTATGTATGAGGTATTTAAATATGTTCCATGGGCATAGAATGGACTCAAGAGTAGATAAAGTATATCTATGTTGAATAACTTTCTACCTTGCTGACAGAAAATGGGAATTGTTTGAAGGATGGTTGAAAAGCAATTTGAGGGTCTAGAGAAACTCCCTAAGCTTCTGGCGGGAGTAAAAGCACAGGAAAAATGGTGAAGAGAGTGTGTAACCTTCCTTCGTTGCGTCCAGCCACTCTCTCTTGCTAACTGTGGTGCTGAGAAGGGCAACATGAAAAGCAAATACTGTTACTTTTTATTTCCTACATTCTGCAGAGAGGGAGCTTTGCCTTTTTCCCAAATTGCTCAAAGGGGTTACTGCAGCAGCATGGGAGTGGGGGAGTATGAACTGGAACAGGTACTTACTGGCTGCATAACATCCCACGAGGCCTGGGGGAATGAATGTGGGGAATACTGTGAGTCATACTTGTCAGTCTCATAAAGCAGGAGGCTTTTTAAAATTGGCCTTGGAGGGGAAGAGGTGTTTAATGGAGCAGTTGTGCAGAAGTTATGCAAATAGAGAACATAAATAATGAGCAAAGGCACTCATTTAAGCTTTTTGCCTCCTCAGAAAATGACTAAATGCAAACAACCACTGTGAAAGTTAAGAAAAATGCATCATTTAAGTATAATGGATGCAAAAATGTGGCTATCCATGATGATAAGTTCTCCTTCTGTGACTAGCAAAATTAATTTCTGTAGTTGCTGAACAGAAATCATGTTTGTTGGTTTGTTTGGTTTTCTTTTCAGTTTCCTTCGAAAAACAACAAGGCAGTAAGCTGAAGAGCAGTTCCCTAACCTAAGAGTTGGTGAGGAGGGGAGGTGGTAAAAAGACCAGTCTCCAATTTAGGTTTGGAAATATCTTCAGTGTTCAGGCTGGTTTTGTATAAAAAGTGGGGTTTTTTTCTATCTCCCTATTCATGCAGGATTTAATTTACATGTAAATACTGTGTATTCTTTGGTAAAACCAAGAGCGTGTTTTTAGGGTATAGCTTTCTTTTTTTCCCCTCTACTGACACAGCCACTTTTCACTGTTTTAAATTAGAGTTTTGAACAGAGCTTATGAAATGTAATTGTTGCAGTCCTGGGCTTGCTTGCAGATGCTCACATCATAGTAGGAATCTTATCTCTGGTAGTAAGCCTTACCAGAAGATTTAATGGGTATAATGTTTTCTTGTACTGCCACTTCTGCCTCTTGCAGTGGAGAGAGGCCATCCCAGGCTTTGAAGCAGTTGGAGATGACAGATTCACTGTCCCACATGCTGCTCCACTGTTGTGTGTGTCCTCCCTTGGCCTCCTCTGTGTACTAGCCCAGCTTCCTCCTGGGTGCATGGATGCAGAGGTAGAGGCAGTGTGGGTATGGGTGGATCCACAGCTGTGGGTGATGTGTTCCTGTTGTGAGCTGACTTTCTCTGAACACACCTCCTCTATAGCTGTAATAAGGCTGCTCATCTGTCGAGCTGATTACAGATGAGATAGCAAGGTGTCCTGATGGCCTATGACAAGTGCTGAAATAGAACAGTTCAGATGTTGTTTTAGTACAGGGGAAGGGGGAGACGGGGAGTGATGTGAATATGACTATTCTTATGCATCTGATTGCATGGAAGTGCAGACTGCTGTGACCTGTATGACTCTTTGCACCTCCTGCATCTGCCTAAATCTACCTCCGTGTACATTGTACATGAAGGGGAAACGGTCTTTAAAATCATGTGAAGGTGCATCTTAGAAACACCAGTGCAACTTCAACACAAATTAGAAAACTTTGCTGTAATTGTGTCTGCCAGAGGCATTGCAGCTGTATTTCTAGGAAAAGTTACTCAGTTGAGCTGCTGTACTAGCTAGCACCACAGCAATTGTCTCACCAAGGACTTTATTTAGGAAACCAAACCAATTTCCTCATTCCTGAACTTGCTGCTCTATTTAGTTTTAAAGAATTTACTTGCTTTCTTCTGTTGGTTTCTGTAAGTTACATTTTACCTGTTGCTGAATGTGTAGATAACCAGAACTAAATAAATATGGTAATCTATTCTGTTCATTTGGGGGGGGGGCAGGGGGGAGAAACAATGATATTATTGACTCTCCATGCCTTCTCTCTCTCCTCCATTCTCCTAAGCCCTCTGTTTTGTTCTGTTTTGTGTGGTTTTTAGAGGAGATAAATTCCTACTTGCTGCAATTGAAATAAACCAATATTCAAATGAGATTCTGCATGTAAGATTTTGGAATGTTGTTGCTAACCATAGGATAAAATTTTAATATAATAAAAAGTAATTATTCAAAAAGAACCTGAATGTAATGTGCTTACAGCCCCTATCAGATAAAAGTAGTACAATCAGGTCCAGGAGTACATAAAAGTCTGAGCAATATTAGCTTCTGTTTGGGATCAGATAGAAACTAGGTTTTCTCCACGTAGAGGCAAGTTCTTATAAAAACAATCACTCCTTGTATTGCAGTCCATTTTTATAACCATGAGATCACTCTATAGCCTGTTTGCTATGTGAGAGTATGCCTTGTGCTGGGTAACAAGCTGCTACAAAATTGTGGGGATCCACTGGTTTCTGATCCAAGTACATTGCTAAGTACAGTGAGATATGTGATGGTTTCCTGCTGGACTGAGTATATTCATCTTCAAGACACTAAATAGTCAGCAGTGTAGTGATACAAAGCATGAGAAGAGAATTTGATCCTATAATGGCCATTGTTTTCTTCTTTGTTTTAAAAATACTGTGATGTTTGGGAACTGCCTGAACTGTAAAATCTGGGCAGCAGCTGTGTGTCTAAAGTGACTTTCTTAAACATGAGAACCCTTCCTGAATTAGTAACACTTGCAATCCAGAAATTTGCTGATTGTCTGAAGGCCAGTATAACTCTTGGCTCTACATTTTGTTGCCTTGAGATTATTTCTGGAGCTGGACAGGCCTGCTAGTGACTTTCTGTGCTCCCTTTCCCCACTTCCCTCCCTGCTTTGTTGTCCTGCAACATCTCTGATGTCTCTGTGTGGATAAACCTGTTGCAGTGCAGAGTATAGCTTTGAGCCTGCTTGCTTTTGAACCAGCCCTTTTGCAGATGCTGATTTTCAGTGTGTTTGTTTTGCACACATTTGTAAGAGTTCAGAGCACTGTTGATGTAAAATCATGTAAGACCAGGTTGGAAGGGGACTTTAAGAATCAGCTGGTCCAACTTTTCTTGGCAAAAGCATAACCTGGACAAGATGTCCCAACGCCCTGTCCAGTTGAATATTAAAGGTGTACGATGTTGCGGAATCCACAAGTTCCCTGACGAGATTATTCCAATGACTGACTGGTTGCTCTCACTGTGAAAAATTTTCCTATTGTGTCTAATTGGAATCTCCCCAGGAGTAACTTGTAAAAAGGGAGTCTCCATCTTCTTCGTAGCCACGCTTTGACTATTGGAAGGTCTGTGATAATTATCTGTGATACCAGGACATGCTGAGATGACACTGTAATTTGATCCTTTATGCTAAATCTCATTGTTTTAACCTTGCTTGCTCAGTGCTATCTGGTATGATTCCAGGCCTGCCTAGAAAGTAGGGAGCACTAAAGAGTGAGGATCTGGAAAGAAAAGGTAGTATTTGAAACTTACCTATGAAGGTCATTAAATTTTAGCATGTTCTTGTCTTCAGATATATATTTGTTGTAGTATTCTAGGTCTAGACCTTCGGTTTGATTCGTCAAAACAGAAATAAAAAAACTTTGTGTGAGTAGTCAGCAGTCCTTGAGAGTAAACTGAAGAGATAAACAAAATCCATAGAAAGAAATGTTGTTACCAACATAACAAAAAGAAAGTTTTTTCACACAGTATGCACTGAGAAGCTTTGCCTCAAAGCAGGTTACTCTGAGCTGTCTTGATTCAAAGGCTTGCATGACATGAAAATCTATCAAGTACTGATTTTTGTCTCCACTTATAGAAACTTGAGTTTAGTTGCTGCCACTATATTGCAAGGAGGATATTAAAGTAACTAATAAATGCTAAAGTGTCTCCTTCATATTCTTACAAAAAAAAAGGCAGAAAATAAGTCTCTGACTTAAAAGGGAGCATGTCTTACTAGATGAGCTAAAATTCATGGGTGAGTGCCATTACTTAAACTAAAAGCCATTTTAATTTCAAGCCCAATTACAAAAACAAAAGATCAATATTTGAGAGACATTCTATTTGTTTCTTTATACACTGTAAGTTCTCTAATCTGTTATCTGCAATCTAGTGTGCCAAAATAATCATGTGCTCCAAAGCCTTGCGTAGCTTTCTTAGTGTTGAAGGAGGAAGAATGTTATGGAAGTGCCAAGGATTTATTTTTCTGTCTTACAGTCTGAGGAAGGCATTAGAATCATAGACTTGTTTAGGTTGGAGAAGACCTTTAAGGCCAGCAAGTCCAGCCAGTAACCGAGCACTGCCACCACCAGTAAGCCATGTCCTAAAAGCCACATTTACACGTCATGTAAATACCTCTAAGGATGGTGAATCCTCCACTTTGGAGCTCTGGCTGATGTCTCTGATGTCAGAGCCTGCTTTACGTCAACTCTGAAGAAAATTGTGTTTGATGTCATAAGGCAAATCACAGACGTTGCAAGAAAGTTAAAGGTGTAATTTTGAAGCAACTGTATGTACTAATATTGGGCAGGGCTTTACAGGAATTGAATATGTGACTTCTGTCCTGGAGCTTGTATTGTCTAAATCATGTAAAATGCAGAAAGTAAGACTTGGACCAAATTTCTTACGCTTGCTGTGTGTGCAGTCTTGAAGCCTTACTAATTGAGTGTACAAGGGTTGTGTGAAAATGACACATGGGCATGTCTGCTTCTGTCACTTGAGTTCAGTGTGGCATGCCATTATCGTCGTATAGACAGACTATAACAACTGACAGGAACAATGTATTGTGCCAGCATATTTACTGTGACATCTCCTTTATTTGATTTGGCAGAAGAACTGAAAATTATGTTTTCAACAGTATTTTTACATATTATATATGAACAATATATATAATATTTTTAATAAAGGGAGTGGTTTAGTCCAGAGCCAACATGAACACTTTGTTGCATCGGGCAGAAAATGCTACTAACAGAGCAGCTGGCACGTACCTTCCCAGGCTCCATCTGTCAGAGTCTGCAGTCTGCATTGCTTTGTAAATCACATTCCTATTGGAGAGATTTGTTTCTTGCTGTAATGTTTGCAGCCTGGATTAAAATGGAATTCCTAAGTTGATTTTTTTTTTTAAAGTTATCTAACCTTTATATTTGTATCTATATGAGATACATATGTATGTATATATGGTATATGTATGCCCCTTAAACTTTCCATTGGAATTAACTTCTCCCCTTAATGAGGAAGCATTTTTCCCTCTGTGTTCCACAAAAGAGGTGATGATTAAAAAATTTGACACTCTTCTATTTACAGTTAATCAACAGAATGAAAAGCAACTTTCAAGTAAAAGAAAATCGGCAAGGACACAGTGAGATTCACCAAATTGGTCTCGGCCCATAGAAATGCTAATTTGCTATCAAGGCTATTCAGGACTGGTCAGGGGAATATTATTGATGGAAATGAAGGATTTGCTTCTAGCTGATTGTCTAGCATGTACAGGATTTGGGGGAAGGGCTTGTCTGAAACAGAGTTTGCGAATTACAGGCAGTGCTGGTTACATGGCTGTATGTGTTTAAGGTAGCAATAATTTGGTATATGTTTCAACCCTTGAGATAAAGAAGCTGACTAGTCAATTATTTTTGTCAAGATAGTGTTTCTAAAAAGAAACAGGCTGAAATCTTGCTTATGGGCTGCGGTGTAGTGGTGGTGGTGATCACCTCATCTTCTGGTGCCTTGAGTGAATGCCAGCTTTATTGTGCAAGGTCTTTACCTGGGGAGAAGAGATTTCAAGTTCTTCCAGTTTCTCTGGGTTTTGTATAGCTGAGTTACTGCATCTTATCTTGGAGAAACTCAGCAGACATGGTATTATTTAATACCAATGGGTTTTTTGGTTTTGGATGCTAAAAGGAAAAATTCCCTTGAGTTGAACTGTAGATGCTAGCTTGGCTGTGTTTATAGAGGATTTCTGCCCTAGTAGATGGGAAGAATTACTGTTTACTGAATGAGCTTGAAAGAATTTTAATCATCTGGATTTTAATTTTGGGGTTACTATAAAGAGAGAGATCTTGGGGTTTAGAACTGCTCTGAATGATTAGGCATCCTTCTGTATCTTTGCTGGCTTTCAAATTCCTCCCTGCTCCTGAAACGATCAGTTACTCAAGTAATTGAGAGCTTTGATATTTCTATTTGACACTACTTTTCACTATGTGTAGAGAGAGGTATGTAGAATAGTCTGTTCTATTCCTTGTTTTCACTGTCAGTGAAGGATTGACTGCCAGCCCCCTGGAGAGAAGGCCTTGGAAAGGAGGTGGACATGTTCAGTGACTTCAATATGTTGCTATTAATAGCCTGCAAGCTATTTGGTAATTAAAATCTTGAGCTTTCACTCACACAAATTCAGGAATGGTAGAAAAATATAGCAAAATGACAAGTTATGCCAAAAATCACTTCAGTAAACCTGTTGAACATCTTTGTACTGCACACACTGTAGTACTGATCTTTATGATACAGAATTTTAGTTGAGATTTGCCAGTGATCTGGAATGAGTGTGGCTTTTTGGCTTCAGTTCCCCTTCGTATGGAGGCTGGGTTGGTCCTGCCATTTTATCAGGCTGTACTTGGACTAAGTCCCTTCCTGTTCTTTGTCCCCACGTAAATGGTTGCTTTTTAAATTTCCCACAGTTGTTTTTACTGATGATAGTAATGATATGAAGGGCAGAGCAAGTGCTACCAGAAACAAGAATATGGATAGTGATCTGCTTATGTTGAAGATAGACAGTAGATGAAGTGTACTGGTGACCCTCTGAAGTCTTGTTTGGGGATATTGGGAAGTACTCAGGGCATCATCCCCTTGAAGTAAATGTGTTGCCTAGCCTCATGCATTACAGAGAGAATTTCTTCTGTGGGGTTGCTGTTTGGCACTTGCACAGCAAACCTGTTCCAGGAGACACCTGACATGCCTGATTGATACTCTTATTTTTACCTGCGTGGCATATGTGATGTAAGCAACCCCTTTTTGTAAATTTTGAAACCTTAGTTTCCCATGCCAGCTTGGAATGTTATATATCCCTGAAGTCTGTGTCTGTGATGAGAGAAACCCTGAATGCTCCCTGCTGAGCACCTGCTACTAATAACTACAGTCTGTAGATCTACTTGGATGGCTTCCATGTAGGTAGTTGACTCCTGAAAGTTCTTCGGAATATAGAAGCTTGTGGCACTTGCTGCTGTGACTTGCCCGTGTGACTCTCTTCTTTCATTTATAACTGATACTCTGATGGAATAATTATTAGTAACATCCAAAAAGTCTACCATGATGCAGTATGTTTACAAAGCAGTCTAATGAGCTCTATGAACAACACATAATGGGGAACCTCTATCCATGAGCTACCCACTTATTTCAGTATGTAGCTCCTCAGTTATTTTCAGTGATATCTGGATTTCTAGTTTATGATATTCAACATAAATTACATTTGCCTCCTGAGCCAAAAGTCTAATCTAGTGTGTATGGCATATTTAAACCTTTGAAATGCATTACTGCAGCTTGAATGTGGAATGCTTGATCTAAGAACATATTGGGAATAGTTTAGGGATGTCCAAGCCTTTTGCCATTGGCAGTCAGAAATAAACCCCCAAGACCAGTTCTGAGTTATTAAAAGCTTTATCAGATCAGTGAAGCAGCAACTTCAGGCTCATATATGTATCTGAAGTTCCACATAATCTTACAAGCTCTTGCTTCAGGAGGTTTGCTCCTGTTTTCTGGGAGGCAAAACCACTTTTCAGAAATCCATTCCTTCCACTTTGGAGTGTTCCCAGCTAGTTCTCAGGGAAGTTAAAGTACTGATGTCTAGGAGTCTCCAGGCCAGTTTCTGAATGTACCATTCTATAAAATATTTCCAATTGACTTGAAAAATTAGGTGCTATAGATTGTAGTTAACATAAGCTAAAAATTTTGACTGTGTGGTTTGATTTGGATTTCAGCTAAAATGGCAAGACATTAATGAAGGAAACAGAACTTGGAAATCTTAACTTTACTATTTGTCCTGTCAGGAAGCATGCATTCTGTAAATATCAAAGATGGATACATGAAGAGATGAACAAAAAATAATACTAATGGATGTATTGATGACTTTTGCATGGTTGCATTCTGTGAATGCTGATGCGTGATAGGTTGCTACAATCAATTGCTGCAGGAATTTACAAATCATAATTTTCTCTTTATTCAATTAATGATGGGTGAAATTCTTTTTCAAAAAGACAACCAAAATGTAAAACTGAACAATTGTCTTGTGTTTACTTGTGAAGCAAACACAAATGTACTGCACTGTTGAATTCGTTAAATGGGCATGAGCAGTAACAGCAAAGGCATATAAAAAACAGTGTAAAGCTTCCTGTAGCTTGATTGCTGGGAGTGACCAAGCCCAGCAGTAGAACTCCAGATATTGGGCTCTGAATACTTAACAGCTCGGTTTAGCTTAATAATTATTGGACTGCTTTAGGGCAGTTCTCTGTTAGTAATTTATCCTGGATGAGTTTTTCTGTACTTGAATTTGCACATATTCCAACAGCTGAAGATGAAAAATGTGGAGCAACAGATGCCACATACTAAGTAGACATTTTGATTTGTTTCTGCTAGGACAGCTAGCCTTGGTGTGATCTGATGAGCTACTTTCTGACCTTTGTCAAATGGAACTAGTTGTTTTGGTGGAGAATTTCTTCCAGGGAGTTTCAAGCACGGTGACTGGAACTGAAGTTGAAAGGGAGAGAACAGAGGTTGGACCACAGGTACTGAGGGTGTGGACTGGTGTGTTTGCAGTAGAAAGTTTGACTTCTGAAGGTGATTAGCAGTGTGAGCTAGTGAGATTTGTGGAGGAAGCCTGGGCATGTAGTTGTGTGCTGTCTGAACTGGAAGATGGTGGGAATTAGCTGACAGAGAGAGAGCAGGGAGGGCAGATGGCTTCAACAATGCACAGACAATGTTTTGGGGATGTGTCTGTGTGGGTGGCAGTTTGGAGAGGGGAAGAAAATGTGACTTGTAAAGATCTGCTGCAGAGTGATGGACAGGTTCCTCAGCATTTGACCTTGACATGTCACTGAACTGAAGACTCAGTAAATAACCTTCTACTCTTTTTACTGTGGCTACTGCTTTCATGCAGAATCAGTTTTGACTTTACTATAGTGTTTATGTAAACTTTTCAAGGAACCTTTATAGTACAAGTTTCATTTGACAAAAATACATGGTATGCAGTGTGGACTGCCATGCAATTTTAACTGTCTCTATGTGCCCCTTCGAATTATATGAGAGGTTTTCTTTTTAGTTTTTTTTAGTATTAAACCTAGTTATGTGAAAGCAATTTCAAACAGCAATTTTGTCTTAGTAACATGACTGTTAAAGGTGAACTGGGGATACAGGTGGGAGCTTGCAGGAGAGAAACTTCGAAAGCTGCCTTGTTCTGTATTTAAAGAATGTTCACTTTGCTAGTAAAGGACTTCAAATTTTCATTTATATCATGGACAACTGGAGGAAAACCAGTATCTTTGAAGCTTTTAATATGAGATCACAAAGTAATGCCGAACCATTAGGAAATAAGTCAGGTGACCGTCTTTGTGTTGTGTCGTCATAAAATTTGAGTAGTTAGCTAGTGCTTATGTATTACACTGAATGTAAATATGTACGTTACCTTCTAGTCTGCTTTCAGTTTTTGCTTAACAAGGGAGGTGAAAGTAACAGCTGAAAAACGTTGGAACTCCTGGCTCCCTCCTGTTTCTGTCATGCAGTTCTTGGCTTCTCCCCCTACCCTCCCGCCTTTGCTGTCTGTGACTCTTTTAGCTTATTTTTTATGGATGCCAGCATTAAAAAGTGCAAAAGACTGTATGTCAAGTTAGTTCTAATCTAAGCTGTTAATCTGCAAACTGAATTTGTCTGAATTATCTGCAAGACTTGAAAATATTTTTAAACTCGTTCTTAAGGGACTTGAAATACGTTCCACATCACAACTATGTTTGCTTAATCCTGCTGCCAAACTAGTAATTTGAGCAAATAATTAAAACATTTGGTGCTTAGGCAAATGAGGACAAGACATTTAATCAACGAATCATTACAGATGAAAAGAAACTTGTTGTACACTGACGTTTTCTCATTTGACAACACTCACTAATGGAGTTCTGTGACTTTGTCAGGTGTTAGTGTTTAGCCTAACTGTATTTACTTGAAACTTTGTAATAAGAAAATTGCTTGAGTGAAGGCTACACTTGAGTTTATATAAAGTTACACTCATGTTGACTGTTACTTTATTGCCTGTATCTGTATCTAGTTCAGTAAACCTTTTATTTCAGACACCACTGCAGCTGCTACCTGCATTTTCACCATTGTCTGCAGTGGTGGAAGTTCAAGTATAAATTATCAGTTGTTTTCTTAAGGCTGTAGTTCAGTAGGACAGTGTTTTTAAAGTCACTGCTGGTGGCGATTTGAAGTTTAAAATGCCTCTTTGGAAAGTCAGAGTGCTTTTGGAAATTTGTTTCTTGAACCCCTAGTAGTTGTTTTGCAGGCTCTTTGACACCAAAATTCATTTTCTAAAGGAGCAAAGTGAGTTTTAGTAACGTTTTCTGACAGCTAGAAATGTCAATACTCTTTTTAGATGAAAGGTAACTTTGTTTACATTTAGAAATACTAAAACATGGAGTTTTACGTAGTGTGTCCTTAGTCCAATAGCTGTTCTGCCTTCTGCCAACAGATTGCATTGAACCATTCTTGCTGCTTCACATTTTAGAAGGCATCTGTATATTAATCTCTTTGGAGGATGGCATTAACCGAGTGTCAAGTGTCACTAATAAGTGTCAAAACATTGCTAGGAATTTTAATCATGAACATGAAAAAGATTCCTGGACTGGGGGGAATTCACCCGTGTTTTAAAAAAAATATAATCAAAATGTAGCCTGACATAACATGTGTTGCAGTATTCAGGTCACGATGCAACTTTTATAATGTATATGAACAGCTTGCCTTCCAGTTTTTGTAAAAATATGAAGCAGGATTTAAAAATGAATGAGTGTATGGAAAGTGGAAAACACAGGGCTCAGTTGAATGCTAATGGAATGTCTTTGTTTCCTTACTTTGTGCTTAACGTTGTAACTCTTGCATACAATGTGTGTAGAGTGTTATTCAAAGAAATCAACAATAAAAATAGAAGTCTAGTTGGAAGTGGCTATTAATATGAATTTTCTTTTTGTTGCTGGGATCTACTGCCTATTCCACAAACACATAAAATTGGGAAGAAACTATGCTAGCACTCAGTCACTGTGTACTGCAAACTCTTCCTTATGCAGTGCATCTCTCCTACAAACGAAAGAAAAGGAAATTCTGGGTAACTGCTATTTGCAAGTTGGTAACAGATAAAGTACGTGGCCTCCACTGCTTGCTCCCAAGGTGTGATGCAGGGAGCACTTAAGAGTGGGTTCTGTGTGTGTCTTCTCATGGTAGAGGTGGTCTTGGTATCTCCTATCCTGCTAGAGAGGAGGGACTTAACCTGGGTCATGCAATTCCAGTCGTGTAAACAAGTTGCTGATCTTGGACAGTAACCTGTCCTCTGACTAGGGAGCAATGCCTCAAGACAGATTGAGGACTTTACCTCAACAAGGTGTGATTTCAGCAGGAAAGTAATCCTTTCTCAGTATTTTGGCCCTTCAGGGAGAAGCTTATGTTCTGTTCTTATATCTCAAAATATGCGTAAGACACACATGATTTTCTGTCTCAGTTGTCAAGGAAAGTTTATTAAGCTTTTGTGTGAGGAGAGAGAATTGCACAAATACTTCTTCATGCAGGAGGCCTCTGTGCCTGATGCTCTACTCGCCCTTCTCCTGGTCTGTGGGAGTAGTAGCCAGCAGAGCTGGAGGGTTGGCTTTGTAGATGGCATATGTAATAGGGACACCCCACTGTGGGAAAATACCTTTTTGTCTTAATTAGCCCGGGCTGCATGACCTCATAAGAGATGGCAAAAGTAGCATTTCAGTGTTCATGGGAATTTCGAGACCCTTTGAGAAATGAGGGTTTGGACAGACTTTAGAAACTCAACTCCAACAGATTATTATAGTGTTGTTTTTCCTACTGAATGAATTGTTTCTTGGCATGTAAACTTATTATGGCTAAATATTTTAAAAATACTTTATCTCCTCTGTATGATTGAGAGTTTTAAAAATCTAGATGCAGATCAAGTACTTCAGCTGCACAATCAGACCTTCTTGATTACAGATTCTTCCAAATATAGGTTGTATTTTTTGTTCCTGTCCTTTTCCCCCCACCCTTTTTCTGGCCTAAAACAGATGTCTTGTTCTTTTGCTTTACAGGCTCCAGATAAAAGGAAAGCATTAGAAGAGACCAAAGCCTACACAACTCAGTCTCTAGCCAGTGTTGCTTATCAGATCAATGCACTGGCCAACAATGTATTACAACTGCTGGACATCCAAGCGTCCCAGCTACGGAGGATGGAGTCCTCCATCAACCATATCTCCCAGGTAATCTTTTTGAATACAGGACTGACAGTGTTGAAGGAGGCATTGTCTGTGTTTTATTATTGAGCTTGATAGTTTATGTTGATTTCTTTGAATTTTCTGAATATTATGATAGAAAATGGTAAGGCTTTTTTCTTCTAATATCTATGAAATGTATATTCTGATGAAGGTCATGACCAAACTAAAATAGTTCCTGTGTCCAGGAATGCTTGAATTATATTTGGTTTAAAGCAGAAATTATTTATTAAAATTTCAAGATCTGAAGCTGCTGTTGAGTCAGGGGTAGAGAAAAGGATCCTGCTTCTGAAGGAGATCCAGTTGGAAGTGCCATATGAGTGATGGTGTTTTATTTAACACATGCATTGAGTTCATTTGTCTTCATAGCCTTGCAGGATGTAATTTCATGTGCTGTGTGTAAGGGGAAAGGGATCCACATGCTGCCACTACCTGCTCAAGCCAAACTCATTCCCAGCCAAGGCAGCTGAATGAGTGAGCTGACCTAGCTTGTATTGTGATTGCAGTATTGTTAGAGTTGCTGCAGTGAGGACATGGAAATAGATGACAGGAAAGAATAGACCCAGTCCCTCTCTGTGGCCGCCTGTTTTCCCCTGGCTGAAGCTTCACGCTGGCTGTCTGCTTCTGGGGGGGAAAGAGTTGCTGCTGCTGCTGCCTGCCTTGTACCTGATTGTTGGTCTGATTGTGTGCTATCTCAGCCAAAAAAATGGCTGCTGTGTTTAATCTGGAGGTGGTTTGTTGCATAACCAGGTGTGTGCCGTACTGGTGCCAGTGAAGGCAGGGACAGGACTCAGTTACTTCACCCTTAAAGTACTGTTCTGGAATTAACTGGAATGAGCTGTTGAAAGCCCAGTGTCCACTCTGTCATGCTCTTACAGACATTCAGTCAGATCTTTGCTGGGCTTTGTCCTATGTCAGTCTGAGATGTTTCATAAACAAATCTCAGAGGATTCAGACTAAAACGTTCTTCAGAGTAGACAATGAATTAAAAACCTTAGCTGGTTACCCAGTATCCTGTTGGTGGTACACCTTAGACCAAATACTTGAAAGAAAAGGCTTCTCATGGTCTCCGCTCTCTACCTCCACAGCCCTGCTAACCTCTCTTACTGTTTTTTGAGAGTTGTGGTTTCTAAACATCTTTCTGTGAAATGGCAGCACAGTGGTTTTACTGAAAGCATGTCAGCAGGGAGAAGATTCCAGCGCATGTGGAAGGGCCCTCCTAGTAACAAACCTCTCAAAAAGGGTTGTGAGGTTAACATGTGGTGAGAACTAAACCATGTTAAAAGCTGTGTGAAGTATTTAGAAAGTACCTGTCACTGAAACAGAAAAGCAGAAGGGAATAAAATTGGTGTAGATAAGTTTCTTGTTCTGTTAAGGATTCAGAGATGCTGGAATTATGACTACCTCTTAAGAAATGACTGGATAAAGGACTGAACCTACAGATTTTCCCGAGCACTGGATGCCCTTTTATACTGAGCACATCTTCTCTTACATGTTTGAGAGCTGCAGTGTGTGTGAGGCAATTGTTAAATTCTCACTGGCCCACTAATATGACTAATCATGGAAAAAGCCAAAATGTTTGATGCTAACATAAAAGGTGTTAACCCTCTGTACTATTTGCTGCTTGAATTGAAGGCACGATGCTGAAAGCTATTGAGTCACCTGATACATGAACTGTTTGCTAAAGATTGTGAACAATCAGGGCTTTGTAGAGCTTTTGAGGAGTGTTTAGCAAGGTCACTTGCTTGTAGTTTCTGTCCTGGTTGGTCTTGCCTGAAACTAATCCTTGCTTTTAAATGAACCTCTGCAGACTAATTTTGTAGAATTAAACAGGATACAGATAATGCACACATACCAGCTCAGCTATTTGCTTTGAAGTGTTTCTGCTCAAATGCTTCAACTGCCTTTCTTAAATCTGCTGTGCAATTGTTGTGATAGACTGTTTTTAAATGCTGTGGGGTCTCCAGAGTGTCCTTCCCTGTGCCTGTATCAATTGTGAATATTTTCATGTTACTAAAGCATGGGGATGAACAAATTCTCAAAATGGCATTCTTCTCCATGAAAGAAGTATTGCCTAGAAACACAGATCTGAGGCATTGCCAGTCAATTACTTGATTCTGGGTTTTGCAAAAAAGAGCAGCTATCTGTGAAATAAGGTACAATTTGATAGTTCTTCTAAGGAAAAAAATCCTGTGGCTCTTCTGACCTACAGGCAGTCTCTGTTCCCATACTGTTTTTCAGTTCTCTATGCATGTTTTCCAGAATGACTCTAAGCTAAATCCCTGGATAGCTAATCCTAATTAGTAGCCACCCAATATTTTTCCTAGCTATGTATCTTCTTCACTGGAAAAAACACTCATGAAAAGTTAGGTGATGGAGTCATATGTTATATGTTACTGGAGCCTAATTTTACAGATGGAAATAGTGCTTGGTTTTATAGGAAAAAATGTATTCAGCCTTGGTTTCTTATTGAGCACAAACACAGAGGCTTCACATGAGTAATTGCGGTGTGGCGAGGGAGCGCTTTTTTGAGGCACTGAACAGCTCTGGGAATGGGTTTCACCTAGTGGCCAGAGCAAAAGCCTGCCCAGCTGCATCTGTGTTTTCTGCAGTCATAGTTGTCTTTCAGCTATAATGCATGGGTTTGGAGTGACCTGCCATGTAATCATTTACTACACCCAATACAGGGGGCCATAGACATACAGCTCAGCTCTTCAGTTTAATCCTTCACACTGACTTTGAGCATTGCCAAGCTGACTTGACCTTTCCAAGGTGCTCTGATATGGCAGAGCAGAGACTTGATCACTGTTCTGGAGAAGCCTGCAAACCCTTCTTGTATAAGGGATCCTGCTTATCCTATTAGGCAAGATCTAGGGGGAAAAAGGTAGTAAGTGTATACTTTCAACCAACATGAGCATCAAGACTTCATTAATGACATTAATATAGCAAATGTGACATCATCCTACAAGAAGGGCCAGAAGCAAGATCCAGGGAACTACAAGTCTGTGAGCCTGACCTCAGTGCCAGGGAAGGTCATGGAACAGATCATCTTGAGTGCCATCATGTGACACATGCAACCAGGGGAACAGGCCCAGCCAGCAGAGGTGTGTGAAAGGCAGGTCCTGCTTGAGCAACCTGATCCCCTTCCATGACAAGGGGACCCACTTAGTAGATGAAGGAAAGGCTGTGGATATGTCTACCTGCACCTTAGTAGAGCCTTTGACACTGTTTCCCGCAGCATCTGCTGAAGAAACTGGCTGCTCATGGCTTGGCCAGGTGTGTTTTCCAGTGAGTAAAAGTTGGGATGGGCAGACCCAGAGAGTGTTGGTGAACGGAGTTACATCCAGCTGGTCATTGGTCACCAATGATGGGCTCCAGGGATTGGTACTGGGGCCAGTTCTGTTTCATATCTTTATCAGTGATCTGGACGAAGGGATTGAGGGCACCCTCAGTCAGTTTGCAGACACACCAAGTTGGGCAGCTATTTGTGTGTTGATCTGGTGGAGGGCAAGAAGGCTGTGCAGAGGGATCTGGACAGGCTGGATCAATGGGAAGAGGCCACTGGTATGTGGTTCAACAAGACAAAGTCCCAGGCGCTGCAGTTGGATTACAATTACCCCATGCAGTATTCCAGGCTTGGAGAACTATCTGGAAAGCTGCCCAGCAGAAAGGGTCCTGGGGGGTGCTGGTCAACAGAAGCTGAGCCAATGTGTGCCCAGGTGGCCAAGACCACCAGTGCCATCTTGGCCTGTATCAGATATAGTGTGGCCAGCAGGACTAGGGAGGCGATCATCCCCCCTGTACTCAGCATTGTTTTTTGGTTGTACTCAGCTCTTCCCCTCCTCTTCTTGGAAATGAGAGCTGACTTAAACATGTATTTTAAGATAAATTTTTTGCTGCTTCATTTCCACAAAGTTCAAGAGAATGAAGATGGGACAGCCAGATTTGTCAGAGGAGAGAGGTTGAAAGGGACATCCTTGTTTACTCTGTCAAAACTGAAAAATGTAACAGATCAGCGCTTGCATCTATGTCAGAGCAGCAGCACTGGGTGTAGCAACTATTCCTTTTTTTTCTTTTTTCTTCTACATAAACAGTTTTAAAATAGTTCAGTATTTAAATCCAAGCATGAAGAAAGCAATAGACTCTTTTTAAAGAAATGATAATTTTCACCAGGAAACACTGCCCCCCTGAAACATTTGCTGTTAAGATTTTCTTCTGCATCTAAAGTTCTCCTCTAAAGTGAAATAGGGACTATTGCAAAACAGTGTGTTCTGAAAGCATACTCTCAGCAAAAAGAAAGAAAAGATGTACACATGCATCTTTTGTTACCATTTAAAGTTAGAAGCTCCTAGAACTAAAAAAAAAATTTTAAAAAAATTCCTGCATTAGTTCAGAAGAATCTTGCCTGTTACCATCCATGTCTAGTTAATTGTGTGTGTAATTCAAGTGCCCTATGCAAGCAGAAAGCCAAATGCCTTCTGGTTTCTATGGTGTGATTGTCTAGCTAAAGTTGGGGCAACAGTGCAGGTGTGTAGATGTCTTCTTGTAGGCCTCCTGAATCTTGCAGCTGTAGCTGGTGTTGAATCACACATAGTCCCAAACACTAAGGCCTTTCCATTGGGTTAGCAACCAGTCAGGACTGACACGGATTAGGTTTCAGAGAAGCTCTGCTGAATGTGTTCTGGGGCTGCAAGGGGTGAGCTCTTAAGTGGTAGCAAGCTGGTGTTTGACAGGGAAGAGGAGCACAAGAGCTGTTAGATGCTCAGCAGGTCTCTGGTGTTTGAAGTGGCAGTAGGCAGTGCAGGTGCAGTGGGGACTCTGAGTTTGTGGGAAAGAGGTTTCAGAGTGTGTGTGTGTACTTTGGATTTATGTGATACTGCATCTACAGATTGTGCTGTATGATCACAACATAGTTTAATTTCATGTTTGAAAGCCAACAAGTAGAAAGAGGATAGAAAATGTGACAAATGTGCTGATGAATGTGGGTGATCATGCCTAGAAACAAACCATTATGTGAAGTACTTCAGTACACTTACAGATAGGAGCAAAAGACCTTTCCAGATCCTCTTAATCTGCTTTCAAAGTACCGCTGTCCAGGTACTTTTACCCTCCATTTCCTCTTTAAAAAGAAGAAAATGCTTAAAACCCTGACCTTTGTCTCTGACCTGAAGAACATATGGGCTCAATGAAAGGACTGTTAACTGGAGAGAAGATTAGCCAGAGCTAGCAAATGCTAACTCTGATTGTTGCTAACACACAGGGTCAATACTGGAGCCCACAGTGTTCAGAACATTCTTTGGAGACTGTTCAGAACATAAAGCATGTCCTCAACAAATCTGGGACTAACTATAAATTAGGAAGAGGTGATTCATATGCTGAATTGCAGAGCTTCAGTACAGAGGAGCGTTAGTGAACCAGCAAAACCTTGGGAAACTGTGCAAGGTCCTACACCCTAGGATAGGGCCCTAAGTGCATTTGTATGCACTGGGAGGTGACTGTGTGAGTAGCCATGTGCTGGAAAGGAGCTGGCACACTGATGGGTTCTGTGCTGAGCATGAGCCAACACCACAAGGCTGTCTGAATAAGTGTAGCAGTGTGGTGGGGCTGCCTTGGGAAGATTTTGGCTGACGGATGAAAGACAGTGATTTTGAGCTGCTCTGCAGTGATGAGATTTCATCTGAAGTGCTGGGCCCCATGTTGTTGTTTTTTTTTGGTCACCCCTGCCTTGTTCAAGAGTGATTTAGGGAAGCTGGAGATAGTCCAGCAGAGATGGTCAGGGGCATGGAGCATGCAGCCTACAAGAAGAGGTTGAAGGAATTGTGCTTGTTTGGTCTGACAAAGATAAAATAAAGCAGTGATGTTATGGTAGCCTACTAATACTTAAGTCTGTTTCTGTCTCTGCAGTTGGTCTTTAGTTTGGAAGTGACAGTATAATGTTGAACAGTTAGCCACAAGCTGAAGCTTGGCAAGTTAATACATGGAGTTGGGAAAATCCTTTTTATTTTGGAGTTTGGTGCAGCACTGGATCTCTGCCATGACTCTTTTTGGTATTATACTGCAGTAGCTGGATAGATCCTAAGAGCTGACTTTGTATTCTTGAAAGGCACATCATAAATTATAGGAACTAACTGATGAGTGAGAGAGATAATGACAAAGTCAGGAGAGAAACTACCACTACATATCTATAAATTCTTGTAAGCTCCACGTCCATACAAACTTTCCTTTCCACACGTCCAAAAGTATGTGAAGAGACCAAAAGTATCTGCAGGAACTAAAGCATCGTCTAATGTTGTATACATTAGAAAGATAATGTCGTCTATCTGATTCTCTTAGACTGCCCTTGCTTGTCAACAGACACAAATACCCTAAATATGGCAAGAAACTTGCACCTTTTGTTTAGATTAAGTTTGCCTTAGGAGTCGTTCCCTCTCCTAATAAAGTGCTGACAGTTATCTCGGTGGCCTTTGCTTCACATCCTGTTCTTCCTGTTCTCTCTGTGATAGAGGCCAAGGCTCCAAGAAATTGTACTGTGCTTGCTCTGGTTATCTGTCTGCTTATGAAAATTGTTGTCAATTTGTGCATATCAGCTTCTACATGATATGTATAAATTGCTCAGAAAGTAGTTTAATGTGTAAGAGTTGCCTTGTCAGCTGTTCAGTTGAGGAGTTGCCTTCATGTCCAGAAATGAATACACATAGGATTTGTCTGTAATTCCTGTGCAGTTCAGCTAATGCTGTCAACCTCAACATTAACAACAACAAAAACCATCAAAGCAACCACCCCATGATATTTAGTTATGTACACCTATGAGAGAGCAACCACAATGTCAGCCTTTCTGTGATAGGGAAGAGCAGGTGCTTTGATGAAGAAAAAAACTGAACCAGAAACTTTTGTTTCACTTTTTTTCCCCCTCCCCTCATGCAAATACAAGGGTTTGAACATACTTTTGGGGAATGGGGGAAGTTGCTAACTTTAATAGCCATTGACTGTCATGGATTTTTTCATATGCTTATTCCCATTGCACAGTCTGGTAGAAGGGCAGTCTGAATGCATAGTTTTGAATGTGTTTTAGATCTTTAAAACCTTCTGTCTGCTCAATGGGTATTTGGCTGTAAGCTCTAGATACCTCATCAGTACTAAATTAAGAGGCCTGATGCAGCCTCTTGTTTTCTGAAATCAAAGCCAAAAATCCCAGGAATGTGAACATTACTCTGAAAGACCTTCTTGACAATTTTGTGTAACAAAGGAGTCATCAGTGTTTTTGCAGTCTTTTTAATGAAAACCTCTCATATCTAGAAGATACACCACATAGATGAAATGTGTCGCTAACCTGATGTAAAGTCATATATTGGACTTTCCAAGGAGTCTCGCTTTTTTTTCTTCAGATGCATCTGATTAGATTGTTGCCTGAAATTAATTTTCGTTCTATTTCAAGTCTTCACATGTGAATAGCTCCTGGTTTACATTGAATTAAAGTTTTATCTCTGCCAGTGTTTCAATTGCATAAATGCAGTGTATGAGGTGGTAAGAACATTGTGCCTAGTAAAACAGCCAGTAACCAGCTACCAAAGCATTTTAGTTGCTGTACCTGTGCCATCCAATGCAGCCATTTGGGACATTGTTTTTTGTGGCAGCTGGGTTGTGCTTGAGTGACTGTATTTGGGGAGAAACAAGTATAAGAAACTTACTGTGGAGCAGATGAGTCTTCATTGTACTGCATCACTGAAGCTGCCACTCAAGCACACAAACACATCCTGCTGGGTGCTTGTGTCTGGACTTCTTGTGCCATTCAGAAGGGAATTGCTTAATGCTTTCTGCTGGCAGGTTTTACTGGGGGCACATGAGTGCTTAGTTAACTTTGATCTGCAGATGGAAAACCAAGTAATGATTCGCATGAGTGTTTATAAGCCAGTACTCACACTGCCACTTTTTATCCTGCTGCTGGTTTGACTTTATTCTCTTTATTAGCAACTGTTTAGGACCCGTTGGTATCTGTTATGCATGTCTAGTAAAAGCCCCCTTACAGGTCGTGTATATGCAGAGAACACTTTATTAGTTCAGGGAAGGTCTATGAATGACTTGGTAGCTGCTCTTCTAAAGCTGGGACAACTTCTGTTGTTTTATTGCAACTTTGAAAAACTGTCTATGAAGTGTGAAAATCTATCCAACTGTGTTAATCTTATTAAACACTTGTTATGTGGCTGTTGAGCCCTGGTGTGTACCCTTTCCCTTCCCCAGTATCATCTGGGACAACATCACCTCTGCGTCACTGGGGCAGTCACAGACCACAGAGTGAAGTTTCTTTTTATTGTGTGTGTGGAATTGTATTGAGTGATATAATTTATGGCTAAAGACTTAAATATGTTACCATGAACATTATTTATTTGGGACAACTCATTCCACTGGAGAATATTTTGGTTCTTGACTGACCCTGCTGCTAGTGCCAATACAGAGAGGACATTGTGGTAGTAGTGGAAATAAAATTATAAATTTTTTTGTTCAAAAGCTGTACTGTATGTAGGGTTTTTCTTTTTTGAGAAAACCCAGAGTGTATTTTGTACCAGCTCATTTTGAGTGACAAATAACTGAGGCCATTATTTGCTTTTTCAGTCATTCCCATTTGGAAGGTTGACTATGCCTGTAGAAGTAACAATCATAAAAGTATGTCTGCCTCTTCCTCTGTTCCAAAAAATAGATTACTAAAGCTGTCATTTTCCTTTCTAATGTTAAATTCTGGTTCCAGCAAATAGTTACATTATTAATAATTTTGCCTAATATTATGCGTGATTCTATCTTGTGGGCAAAAAAATGTAAGTAGTACGTGACCATACATTATGGTTTGAGCCTGGCCAGATGCCAGGCACTCATGGAAATCACCCACTCGCTCCCCCTGCAGCTGGACAGAGGAGAGAAAAAAAAATTTCAAAGCGTTCATGAGTTTGAGATAAGGACCTGAGAAAATCACATGCAAAGACAGGCAGGTTAGACTTAAAGATATGAAAGTAAATTTCTTACACTAGCAGAAACAGAACAGGATAATGAGAAGTAAATGAGCGTCTGGAGAACACCTTCCCCCCCCACTACCTCCTCCCAGCTCTACTTCCTACCCCAGTGGTGCAGGGAGACTGAGAATGGGGGTTTTTTGGTCAGTTCATCATCTGTGGCTTCTTCCTCTGTTCAAGGATTGGGTTCATCTTTCCCTGCTTGACAGTGGGGTCCCTTCTGGGAGACAGTTCTCCAGGAACTTCTCCCACGTAAGTCCATCTCGCGAGCAACAGCAGCCCTCAAACTGCTGCAACATGAATCCATCCCTACAGGCAGCAGTCACCCCAAACTGCTGTGGTGTGGGTCACTCCCCCACAGGGTGCAGTCCTTTTCAAGTATCCACCTGCTCGAGCTCCTGGCGTGGACTCTTCCACGGCTTCAGGTGGATCTCAGCACTCCCGCAGGCCTCCATGGGCTGCAGAGGGACAGTTGCTTCACCATGGTCTTCACCACCAGCTGCAGAGGAATCTCGGCTCTGGCTCCTGTACCTCCTCCCACTCCTTCCGAACTGACCTTGGTGTCNTCACATCTCATCTTCTCACTCACTCCTCTTCCCTGGCTGGAATTAAAACTGCGCCACCAGGATTGTTTTGAATTTCTCCTTAAATATCACAGAGGCGTTACCGCCACTTCCAGTTGGCCCAGTCCTGGCCTATGGCATGTCCATCTTTGCAGCCAGCCTGACATTGGCCCCTGCAGGACATGATGGTGGGAGCTTCCAGCAGCTTCTCACAGAAGCCACCCCTGCAGCCCCTGCTGCTACCAAAACCAGGCCTTGCAAAACTACGACACCATAGAATCACAGGTCTTGTATGTTGTTTGCTTTCTCTTTGAGAATCTGCTGAATAGGTATGACTTTTTGCTGAATGTATCCTTGTATGAGTGCTAATGTTCAGTGGTTTTGTAGCATCACCTGTTCATGCCTGAAAGCATTTGCTTCTTCCCCTCACATGTTGTCCTAGGATAATTATTTGTAATGGATACATCAGTACTTTTCAGTGTGGTCTCACACCAGGACTGAAGCACAGCTTAGTATTTCTCTAACTGATTTCTCTGTGCTTGCTTGCAAGAGAGAAATAGTGTCCTGTCAACCTGATCTTGTCATGCTATCTCAAATTCCTGTATGTGGCAAGACCAGGAGCAACAAGGGTATGATTTAAAGCTATTAGGCTTTTGTATAAAGTAAGAACAAGGAGGATGGGGAGCTTAGAGTTGAGAGGAATCATGATGGAAATAATAAAACATACCATTGCTTCAGGAAAAGTCAGTTGGGCCATCATATGAAAATATAAGAACAAGGAAATTGATTAATGACTGAAAGGCTTTATTTGAATGTAGGAAATCCTGCTTCCTTGTTGAACTCAGTGTCTCATAGGATTATTTTTTTCATTTAAAGTTAATATTTTTGAACTGGTCTCTATAAGGTTGCAAGATAAGCATTCAAACCACAAATCAACCTTTATCTGACTGGACAGGAGATAAACGTCGTCTTTGGGAAGCTGATCCTTCTTTGTCCGTTTATAAGATTTTCTTACGTGTGTTAAGTATTGCGCAAGATGCAGTAATAGCCAGATGTAGTAGAGGACTAAAAGGGGAGCTGTACTGTGGACAAGGCTTGTCTCCTGAGCTAGGCTGGAAAAGGTACTAACTGAAGTTTTTGAGCAGTGTACGTATTTTTTGCTCTTTAATAGCTCGTAGGTAGTGTATGGTTAAGCTAATAACATGCCAGCTCATGTGGACTAGCAATTTGTTTATTCCTCTGAATAGTTCTTGAATTTCTTCTAGTTAAAACCTAGATAAAAAAAAAAAAGGAACTTAAGTTGGAATTATGCAGTTGACCTGCATGTGTGTCTTGGCAGATGAGACATGGCATCTGAGAGTGGAAGAATGGTAGAAATGTTATTCCAGTACTCCACCTCAGGGCACATTTTGCCTGTTGTGGTGATGAGTGAGATGCTGAAGTATTTGAGGGCAATCTCCATTTGGGAAATGGAGAAACCTCTAAGTCGTAACAAAAATGTTCTAACTTCATGTAATTATGAGTCATTAAGGTAAAGAAAGATGTCCAGTCAAAAGGTCTGAAACAAATTAGACTTCCTCAACTTTCTTATCTCTTACCTGTGTCACTGTATTTTGAAGTAGTTTCTTCATATACTCTAAATCTCATGTTAAGAGCCAGCACTGATAGGGTTATATCACCTGTAAGCTGATAGGAGCTGGATCATCCTTTATGATATTAGTTCCACTCTGCACACTGAGGACGGCCAACTTACCACTTACGTATCACTGTTTTAGCCTCCTCCTAAACTGATGTATAATTAAGCATATCTGTTTCTGTGTTACAGATGATGTTCACCCTTGTGACCTGTAGATATATCAGTGCCTTATTTTGGTGGTAGCGTAAAGCTGTCCACAGAAGTGCTTCATATATTATAGTTTTGAAGCCCCCACGATGCAGTGGTAGTGTTTGATGGTAGTCTGGCATCTGGATGCTAATACCAGAGGAGAACATTTCTGGAGGTGTTTCATGGTGCTTTGGTTAAAATAACAAGTTTTTCCCTTCTCTGAGCTCAGGCTGTTGCACATTAATAAATAACAAAGCTCAGGAAGTGGGGGATGGTTTCTGTAAGCTCTCACTGGGAGAAATTCAAATTCAATCACTGGGGATTTTACTGCTTTAGCAGCAAATTCTTCCTGCAGTGCATTGTGCCCCTGGGCTGGCAGCAAGAATATCAAGCTTCACTCCCAGTTAGCCTTCTTCTAGACCTCCAGCCAGAACTGGGAGCAAAAGAAGATTGAGGGGATGACAACTCCAAGTTACTGGCATCTTATTTTCACCTCAGTGTCTTTGAGACTCTATTTCCCTGGGCTGCATTAATGTGTAGTCCTTCAGTCAATGCAGAAATTCTTCAAAAGTCCTCCCTACTGGAACTGGCTGAATTACTTGGAATAAATGTATTTAACATATTTATTTTTTTGGAAACCATTTGAAAAGCTTTTAATCTACTGTTTTCCATGTGAAATGTTTGCCTACAATACATTTGAGAGAACACTGCTGACTGATCATTATTGTATAATGGCAGGTCACTTACTTTGGGAATATTGAAAAGCATCATCTAATCAGTAGAAACTGAATAAAGAAAATGTGGTATGAATTTTTCCAAATGCATTTTTAGAAAGCAGAGGTTCTGCAAACAATTTTTGTGACTTAAGCAAACAACCTGGGAAAACAGATCGTGGCAGTCTGCAGATCTTACTTGGATAATTTTCCTGTGTACTCTTCCTTTCCATTTGCCTAGGTTTCTTAGTCATGGTAGTTCTTAAAACAAATGCATAGTTCTTGTTTATATTAGCAATAGACTTCTGGGGGTAAACACACTCTGTACTGCTGAATGGATATACACAGTTTAAATCGAAAAAGTACATTGACCTCACCAGACTTTACCAAAGCCGTCGGGGGGAGATAGGCCACAGAAGTTTGCACAGCTGTCTTTTTTGTAGCCCATTGAATTGTGTTGATGTACCCCTTCATCTCTCGGGGAAATGTTTTTCTCCTCACCAGCACCTCTCTCTCTGATTAAGGTAGTGGTATATTGATCCCCACCACTTTCCTGTGCATTCAGCTTTCTTGTAGGCATTCAGTGACTCTTCAGTGTGTGTTTAGCTGTCCAGTACAGCACAGGTCAATGTCCAGTTGTGCACATGTCCGTGATGATTTTTACTGTGGAGCAGAAGAGGTCCTGAAATGCTGTGGTGCTGTTCTGAGGCTTGTAGACACCACGGTGTTTGGAGCACCCTCAGCAGGGCACCAGTCTGCCTTCCTCAGTTAGCTTGGAATGCTTCATTGGTCAATATTTGTGTAGTATATATATAACTCTTGCCTAAAGTAACAGTAGGAGGTGGCCAGTCTTTTTTTTTTTCCTGCCATTCTCTTGGGCCAGACAGTGTTTTGTCCACTTCCCCCTACCCCCTGGATTGTTGGCTCAATTATCCTGGAGACAAGGCCTTAAAAACTGCAGACGTCGGGCTGCTTCCTTTGACTGGCTTATTTCCGCATGTCCTCTCCAACGGCTGACACTCTGCTTCTCCCCAAGTGTTTGCAATCAAATTTAATCATTATGTTAATAACTGCACAGTGGAAATGGCTAATTTCTGAGCACATGGTCAGTCTAATGAATTGACTGTAGCAATAGTAGGATAATACATTCAGCAGCAGGGACATAGTGAGCTACTCTTCTCTGTGCCTACACGCAAGACTTCTCTTCAAGACTTGTACTGTCTTTTAACCTGCCCTCAGGCTGCAGTGTTTGTGTTCAGGTGCAGTTGAACAGGATGGAGCCAAGATCTCAATTTCGGGTGCGTGCATGGCCAAGTCTGAGATGTGGTCCTGGTGGAGGGGTTGACTGATGGCACGGTTTCTTCTGGGGCCAGGGTACCTCTGCCAGAATGCCCTGCCTTAGAAAACGTTTTGGCTGTATAAAGTTGTGGCTTAGTAAGTGCTACTGAGACTTTTGAGGCCATCTGGATGTTACCAGCAGATGTAATTGCTCTCTTTCATATCAGTCGTGGCCAAGAGTAGGAGGCTAAGGGAAATCCATTTACAGAAACAATGTGCAACTTCCTATTTGAGTTGTGTGTGGAAGTAAAAGCGGCAATGGAGAATTAGAGCAGCCTTAGCAATTCCATCTCTGCCTTGGCCCTTCCTCCCCACCCTGTTAAACTAGTAAATGTCATACCCAGTCGTGATTTGCTTGTCTGTCTTCTGCTTTTACTTAATATATCCCAAATTGCGAGAAGTCGGTATGACTCAGTCCAAAATAGTAACACCATCTTTGAAACGTGAGGGAATTTTTGTCAACTCGCGTTTAAGTATCTTAATAGGCATCCACATGCAATGCTGTGAAAACTCAGTTTGTGGAAGAAGTTTGAGCTGAGGGAATTTCATGATGCTTCTAAGCTTGTCTTCTGTACCTTCAGAAGGTTTAGCTGTTTATTGAAGGGGGTTTGAGAAAGGAGAGAAAGTTGAGCTATTTTGTCCTATATATGTCTTCAAAACAAAAGTGAGGAACTTGTCAGATCCTAGTTGTTTTGATATTCAAGTGATATGGAAGAGCTCTTTGCTGCAATAAGATGCTGAAGGTAGTAGTATGGATAGTAAGTGAACTGTAGAGTGGACTAAGTGTACTGAAAACTTTTTCATTGGAATCTATGATGGCTGAGTATTGTTCCTTCCACCTTATTTCATTGGTAAGACTCACAGGCAATGGGGACAAGAGCTGTAAAATGGCCATTGCTGGTAATCACTCCACTGCAGTAGCACCTCATACTGTTGCCAACAGAGTTGTTTGCTATAGCAGCTTGCCTACTTTTTTGTAAAAAATCTTGAAAAAGTCCAGAACTTTAGTATTATCTTCTGGACAAAATCAAATATTCAACATTTGAACATTTAGGAAACAAGCAAAAAAGAGATTTCATATATGGTGGGCTGTGTTTGTGGCACTAAGGCAAAAGAGTTTGTGATGTAGATAGTACGGCCTTTAGCCATGTGATGTCTGTTTGATTAATACTCATGAGTTACTCCTGGTGCACTTCTGACCCATCTGAAAACCAGCACATCTCCCACTAGATTATATCACTGCCATCAGACAACATATGATCAGAGGTATAGAAGTAACATTGTGCCTTGGGTGATTTGTAATCAAACTATGTCTGAAGGTGGCTAAAAGATATCCATCATCATTCCAACATATACGGTCCCTGTTTCATGTCTTAGAGAAACAATATGTCCTAGGACTGTCAATCTTAGACATCTCATAGGCCCTGAATTCATGTGGAGAAGGGGAGTACCTGGAAGAGGTATTTTTGTGTATGTGTGTTTTTTTGTTAGTTTTAGGTCGTTTGTTGGTTGGGATTTTTTTTAAAGAAAATGATATTTCTGAAAATTAATTCAGACCACTTTCAAGTAAATACATGTGACAAATGAGAATAGCTTTTATATGGTCGCTTTTGTTATTCTTCAGCATAATAATTATTGTGAAATATGCAATAAATCCACTATGCCATCCCTGTAACATAACCTTTATTATTGGAAAATATTTTATTTTTACTATTAGAGATGATAAACTGAACCACTAAAGAGGTGATAAATTAAGGCTAAGGCAATACTAGCTGTCACTCTCTTGGTGTGGGTTCTGTCCTGTGCCCTTCTCAATTTGTCTTACCAACTTTCAACTAAATGTGAGTGATTGGGCTTTTTTTTTTTTTTAAAGGCATGTGCATTCTGACTCATCATTGTTATAGCTTTATCAGCTCCTTACCTCAGACAAACTTTCAGAAAATTCAGACTTGCTCTGTTGAGTTTATTTTTTATAGGCTTTTTTTAGATGGTTTCCTTTTCAGCCACCTGCAGTGCTCTTTGCAATTGCACATGTTCATCTCCTATGAAGTTGCTTTTTTTGGCACACAAAATGCTTTTTGTCTGACATACAGTTTTGTTCTACTCCCATGGTGGTTCTTTAGTGAGTCCAAACTACTGAAGAAGCAGTTTAATTTTTTTTTTCTGTCCTTGTGCTTTCCCTCAGTCAAAAATATATCTAGGTTTGTATGTTTTGTTTATTCTAGACAAGTGTGCTGCTTCTTGTAAGGAAAAGAGGGACTCAATCAGCTACTTCAAAATGTTGGAACTCTTATGTGAAAGCTTGCATAAGCATATTTTGTTGTTTCTTCTTCTCATTCTTTTTTTTTTTTTTTAATGAACCTGCTCATGCATATCTTCAGGAATACCTAGGGAAAAAAAAATTGAAGTTACTGAAATACACTCACACATACAACTGGGATTTTGACTTTGCATAATCAAAAGCATTTATCTGCTTTTTGTGCTTTTTAGGGCTCAATACAAATGTAACATGTTATGACTGCACATCCTAAATGTTGTTCTCTCAAAAATCCATCAGTAGGATTGTACAGTTGAAATTCTTCAATTTTGAAGTGTCTTCTGCTTTTAAGACTAGTTTTAATCAGCAGCTGGTGTTAGTTAAGCATTGAAATGTCTGTTGGGTTCACTGTGTAGAACACTAGAGGAGAGAGAATGTGTCATTGTAGTTCTCTTTTGGAATCCTGTCTTGGTGAAGGGGAGATGGTGGGTCAGGGGAAGGGCTCAGTAAGAGAACTGACATTTGAAAAGCTGTTTGTCTTACAGTGTGAAACTCAAGTGGATGGTTATCATTAATTTGTCACGTGCTGTAGTTTTGATCTGATGCAGAGCTGGGTCTGTACTTCCTGTCCTGCTGTGCTTGTGAAGTGGAGGAGTGTGGGGTTCAGCCACAGCTGAATCTCCTGCAAATACTGGAAACCACATCCTAGAGTGATCAGGGATTTTGTGTTAGAACAGGGAATAACACCATGGAAGCTACTTCTCTCTGTCTCCCACTCACAACATTGGATACTGAAAAGCCATAGACTTTAGGAGGCAGATGGAGATAAATGCCTTGTCTCCCCTTCTCTGTGTCTTCTCACAGAGATCTACATTACTGGTGCATTTTTTTCTACCTGTTTATTATACTCAAGCTCTTGAAGAAGGTATTGAACTAGCAGTTACATTTGAAAGAAAAAAAAAGTAATCTAGAATTTACAGCAGAAATTTGCTGTACACCCTATAAACATGTGTCACAGGTCATTGGAGGGCTTGGTTGGTTTTTTTTGTTTTGATGAATAAAGTTCACAATGTACTTCTCTTGCAGTATATGTACACTTGGTTCGCTCAAATGGTTAAACTTGACAGTAGGTTTTGCCAAAGCACAGGAAGTATGATCCATAACTCACTTGTTCATTTTCATTAGCAATTAAAAACATCAGTGGAAGGTGTTCAACAGAGAAATCTGGTCTGTCTTTGCTGCTGTGTGTCACTGTGCTCAGAGCAGGCAGCTGTGGCAGCACTGCCCGTACCTGTGCCCACCTGTACTCCGTACTCGATGCTGCTGCAGGTGCACAGCTCCAAGCCCAAAGAGCAAAGCTCGTTGCTTGGTGTAGCACAGGAAGTCTGGCAAGCCAGGAATAGAACTTCAATCTGCCGTTTTCCAGGCTCTTGCTTTTAGCCACAGACCCATCCCACATCTTGCCTGCACTCACTGACTGGCAGACAGCCGCCTCCTGCATGCAGGGCCAGCTGCTTCTGCAGCACTGTCTGACCTCCATACTCCAGATGTTTGAAGTTCCATTTCCCCCATGCTTATGTGAACTTTAGCAAAGTGCTTCTGGCATTTCACCAGTGTAGTGGGGAGGAGGGAGGACTGTTGTCTTAACTGTTTTCTTTCCATAACAAGGGCCTCTCTAGAGCTGCTAAAAAATCTCTTCCTCTGTAAGACTTAAACTCCATTTGCCTTCGGTTGCCATCTGCCAGTCTTGCTTCCCACATCCCTCTTCCTATTCCTGAAGATACTCCTGCAGACCTCCCCTCCTTATGCTCTGTGTTGACATCATCTCCCTTTCAGGTGGGGAAAGTGGGGAGCAGGGGGTGTGGGTGTGATGAGACTTCCCTGTGTCTCTCCAAAGCTGTTTCTCATTCATAGACTGTAATTCTGTGAGGTGGCATTTCACAGGTGAGACCTACTGGCTTCCATCAGCAGCCCCATTTTATGTTCTCAGCATCTTGCATGAACATACTTAAAGTAGCCATTAAGAGAATAATGTGAGAAGCTTTTTTCCTTCTGTACTGAGGGATGAATATGTATCCTCCATAAAAGTCCTCCCATTTGGACTTGGCACCAGGAAAGAAAAATTGGGCATGAACTCAGGTCTGGCTCTTGGACAAGGGAGCTGGTTTCTTTGCTCTGATTCTTGTCCTAGAATGTCATGTACCCGCTCCCAGCCCCTCTGGTCTGTCCTTGCCTCATGTCCCCTTTCTGCTCAGTTTTTCCAGCAGAATGTGTGACTGGATTTGCCAATAGGGTACTCTGAAAAGCATCTATTGAAATAATCCTTTAGCTGAACCGGTCTCTCTTTTTCCTTTCCTATGCTGTGGTATAGGTGTATGTGCCACTCTACAGGTTGTGTTTTGCAAATTCAGGTCCAGTTGGGGTCCAGCTCTCAGTGAATCCTAGTCTTCCTTTTGGAAGAAAGGCTAAAGATGAAGCTGTGTGTCTCTGGCTAGTAATCTTTAAGCCTGTTTCTCTAGCTTTTGTTTTCAGCTTTTTTATTTTAATGAGGTTTGGGTTTTTTTTAAACACTTGCAAGCACATGTTCTGTCAGTCGGGAATCAGTTTTTTGATAAGTATGTCTTGAAATTAATACAACTTAAGAAATTTGCTGTCATTATATGCATTATTGTTTTACATTCTGTACTTCTGAAGTCTAAAACCATACGGGAAACAAACTGTCCCGAGTAAATGGGATGTCTATAGTATACTTTCCTCCCTGACCACTCCCCTGCTCCAACTGTCCTCATACCGAAGAAAAAATTGTCTAAGTGAAGGTATAAAATATCTTCAGACATTGCTGAATTACGGTCTGCTTTATGCTGATGGCAATTGCTAGGAGAATCTGAGAAAATCTGCTAGTATGTATAAAGAAAAAGATTTAAATTCTAAATCAGGGTTTAGGTCCATAGGATTAAACTGACATATAATCTGTGTTCAGACATAATTGAAGAAATACAGTCATAAACTGTTAAAATAAAGCCTACAATCAACACTTTTAAACCCTCCTCCCCACTGGATTATATTTGTAAAATGCATCATTAGCATTGTGATTTTATATATATATATGTAATGTGTATATATATAAAGTTTATGTATAGAAATGTATTTTCAAAGTGCATTTACTGACGTGTTACTTCTGGAAATAGGACTCAGTGTTTCTATCATTATTTTTCCTTTGATCTCTCTAGTGCCTTTCCCCCTCTGCTGGTGGTGAACATTTTATATGGACTGTGAAAGTTGCTGTATATATCTGGGTTGATGGCCTTAGTTCATTGTGTTAATCTGTAAAAGCTCTTGAGTGTGAGCCCTCTGTGCAGGAAAAGGAAGGTGCCATATCAGATTACATGAGATATGGCTTATCTGGCTCCTCTAACCTTTTACCTTAAGAGGCCTGGATTTACCAGGACTTTGGTAGATGAAGCTTTCTGGAGAGTCTGTCCTACTATTGTCACTTGTCTGTATGCTGAAGGGAATGTGTGAGAAACTTCTATCTATAAACCTACCAGAAAACATTGCTGGATTTGGAGCTCTGGAAATACAACTCTTAAATCTATTTCAGTTGCCTCCTACATTGCCAGCACCACATACAAAGCAAACACACAAGGTGAAACTCAGATGTCCAGATGCTTCAGAGGTGATAGGAGACCTCACTTTCATGGTGCAGGTTCAAAAGGCATGGTAGGATATTCTGACGATTCTCAAGTTATATTAGACAGTGGTGTTCAGGCAGCTATTAACCTTAGGGAAAATTGGATTGAAGGTTTGTTTATGTAAAATAATAGTCTTGAAATCCTTATATTTTTAAAGATTTGCAGAACTGAAAAAAGCATCTCCCTATTCATCTCGTAACTGTTGCTTGTTGCTAGAACTTGGTTTCTTCTGTGGATTGACTGATGAAATGGTCTGTACTTTAGTAGACTTGATTCTGGTTACTGCCCAAGAGGTTGTTAAAAATGTCTTGAATTCACCTCTTGAAGGGGGGAATGATAAGAAAGATCTTTCTCCTTTTTGTTGTGGAAGTGAAAGATAACTAACGTAAAGCTTCTAGTATGGTACCTTGAGATGGAATTTGTTCGAAGCTAACTAGGGACTTGGATTTCACACAGTTGATGGCTAACTGGACATGATAAAAGGTTGCATCAGTCTTCTGTCTTAGAGACAGGATTGACCCCACCAGTCACTGATAACAGGGCAGTGCTTCAGTCAAAGCTCCTCAGATGTTGGTTTACTTAACCAGATGTCTGTGCTGAAGAACTGGGAAGAGGCAAATGCTCACCAAACTGCCCAGTTTTGGTCTGTAACTGAGTTGGTACAGTCACAGATTGGGTATTCAAACAATTTCTAGTCAATGGACTTAACAGTTATAATTCCCAATGCCAGTACAGCCTCATACTTTGGAGCAGATCCCCATGGAATAAATGAGTTTGTGCACAGTGATAAACAAGGGTGACTGATGCCAGTTATGCTGATGCTCTGCTTTCCGTATCTCCTGTGAGACCAGGCTTGCTTAGTGCTTGGACTAGTCAAGAGATGGAAGTAAATTATTTTATTTCTGTGGGTAAATTCTTGAGTTTCTTGAACAGTATTTTAATGGGTATCAGATAATATATATGCAATAGTTTCAAGTCAAATACTTGAGTTACTAACACTTTCATCAAGAGTTAATGAAATAAAAAACTTGTAACATTGTGCAGACATCTGGTTGTATGTGATGTCATAAAACCCCAAACTACTCACTTGCACTTTTTCATGCCTGATGTGCCTTAAACCTGTAATTGATCTTTTCTGTAGAATATTTCTCTTGAAGTTTAATTATGTTCACATTTCTCTGTGTTGAATATACTGAGTTTTATGTTGATGTTTCTTTAGAAAATAACTGCATGAAATGGTGCTCTCACTGAAGAAGTCAGTTGTCTGACCGGGCTCATTAAAGCTGGGGGTTTCATTGCTATTTTTGTAGGTCAAACTGACTTCCTTGCAGGTGGCCTGTACAGAGTGTGTTGTCCAGGTTTCTTCAGCACCATTACTCAACCATAACTCATTTATTTGAAGGGTCTTACTAAATATGCTTTCTTTGTGGAAGTAGCAGTGCAGTAAATTTGTATTTCTAAAACTGAACAGGTGTTCTTAGTCTCATCAGTTTGTTTTAATTTCAGGGAAACTTGTTGTATAAACTTTACAGCAAGACAAATCTGTAGTTTTGGAGAATGACAATAAGAGTTAATATTAAAGCTGGATCTAGGAACAGATTGCAAAGAATGAGGGTTTGGGGATTTTTTTATTTATTAAGGGAAGCTGAAAGCACCTTAGTATTTGTTTCCTAAGTTATGTTTCCTTTGGTTAACACTACAGTGTATAGTCTGGATGTGTGAACGTGTGGTAGAAAATATTTGTTTGTGTTGCAATGTTTTTAACATTCAAGAGAATGTCTTTTACTGCTATGACCATTTAAATCTGAAGCCGTGACTGATTTTTGCGGGCAGTAGAACAGGTACTATCTTTCATATTGAAACATAAAGTAGTAAGCTTGGAATCCAGACAGTTGTCCCCCAGGTCGAGGAAGGAAACTAAACTTTCTCTGCACTACGCACTGTCCCGTGTATTGTGTAGTTTTATTGGCAAGGTTCAGGCTGAAACCTGTCTTTGCCCGGTATTATGTGTCACATCAGGCACAGTTTATGCTGAAAGGAGATACCATTATTGATGGATTGCTGTGATGGGATATGTCAAATCTAGTGTTTCAATTGGCTTGTCTTTGACTAGAGAGGTCTTAGGGGTTTTTTTTTCTTAAGCAAATCTTTTATCTTACACTGTCAACAGTGCCTTTTGGTTAAGGAAATTTCACTGTTCAGGTATAGAATGAGTGAAATACTGTTCTCTCCACTAACTTGAAATTCAATAATGCTGTCTTTACCATAGAATCATTCCTAGTTGGAAGGGACCAATAAGGGACCAACTCGACCACGTGACTAAGTGTCGTCCAGTTGCTCCCGGAACTCTGAGAAGCTTGAGACCTTGACCACTTCCCTTGGAAGCCTGTTCCAGTAACCAGCCACCCTCTCAGTGAAGAACATTTTCCTAATTCCAGTAGAACTCCCCCTGACATGGCTTCACTCCATTTCCTCATGTCCTACTGCTGGTCACCAGAGAGAGATCAGCACCTTCCCTGTGCGCTGCCCCCCTTGAGGAAGTTGCAGACTGTGATGAGGGCACCCCTCAGCCTTCACTTCTCCAGGCTGAACAAAGTGACCTCAGCTGCTTGTATGGCTTTCCCTTGAGACCTTTCACCATCTTGGTCACCCTCCTCTGGACACAGTCTGATAGTTTTATGTCCTTCTTGCATTGAGGTGCCCCAAGCTGCACACAGTACTTGAGCTGTGGAACAGATTACTTTGGGGAAGTACAGCACCAAGTTTGTGCAACCAGGTTGCCAAGGCTCAGGACATGTGATTACAGCAAGTGCAGTAGGAAGCTGGGGGTGGGAAGTGGTGTAGCAGGTCATGCTGGCTGCATGGCTGATACATCTTATGTCTGGTGTTTGTTTGTATAAAGTAACTGTGATGTATTCTGCTAATATTTAGGTGTGTATAGCACTGATGCCCTATAACCAGAGCTTTACTTACCTCAAATACAGTAAGAGGCCCAACCCTATATTCAACCACAAACTGAAAAAGCAAAAACAGGAAACTGTCCAAATTACAGAAAACTGTTGCCAATAACGAACTGCTCTGCCTTCCTTGTCTCCCTGCTTTAGAGAAAGTAGCAGCTTAAGGAAGCCTGTAGGTTATGATGTTACGTTCTTTCTTGTCTGAATGAGTTTAGGGACAATGTGAAAAGTTACTGATTTGTGGCCCTGTGCGGCACAAGGTGTTCATTTGTATGATGTGAAAGTTCTTAAAACCATTGCATGAAATGGCCTGAAAAGCTGTCAGTAAAAATGGTGGTGTAATTATAGGATTTTTTTTTTAATCTTATGTGTTTGAATGTTAGATTTTTTTAAAATCAAGGAAATGACCATGAAGACTTTTTGCTCTTCTTTAAACTCATGTAGTGGTTTGAGTTTTGGGATGTTTTTTGAGAGGGGGGAATGTTTGCTGAGTGGGGGTTTTTTGGTGGTTTTGTTCACTTGTTTGTTTTGGGTTGGGGTTTGTTTTGGTTTTTTTTGTAATTTTTAACTTACAACTTTCTACACTGTAGCGTAGTCTCTCTTTTGGGGAGTTTTGTTTGCCTACTCATTTTATCTGATAGTTGCCATTTTCACTGTTGAGGACTGGGGAGCTATTGTTTCCCCTAACCTTTACTCTTCCCCGAAGCCCGGCAGCTTTTTCCAGCTTGCTGGAAAGATAGCTGTACAGCACCACACAGTGCATCTCCTGTCCCCTCTGCCAGGTGAATGTGTATGCTGTTACAGCTTCTTTCCTGAAGAACTGGGGAGGAACAGAGTAGGAAAGCAGAAGTGGAGTTTTCTTGCACAGCGCATTTGGAATGTCAGTTAATTTAACACAAATCTAAAGGGTATTTACTTGGTGTAAATTTGTGGTATTGTGTAATGAGTTGTCTTGTCCTTCAGGACAATCTGAAGTTGGTAGTACCTGGTTAGTGGAGTTGATTTGATAGATGTTACTCTTTTTCTTTTGTTCTTTGTTCTTTTCCAGATGTGTATGCGTTTATGGAGAAAAGTGGTTACTGTGCAAGTATCTGACTCATAAATTTGAGTTACAGTGCTCTAGGAGTACAAAACTTGTAGAAGTTGGAATAGTTTATCTTTTTCCTTTAAAAAATATTTTAATATGTGGGACCTTTATTAAAATATTTAGATACCCTCAGACTAGCTTGGCCAGAGATACTTCAGTCTCTATTTATTGTAAATTGTTTGTTGTGGATTAGCACACTCTAGCACATGGGTAGAGTGGTATCTGCAGCACAGAATAATAAAATAACAACTATTTGCTGTATCACTGCGGTGCTTACTTGGCCTTGAGTCTACTTCTAAGGAAGCAAACAGTTAAAATTTAACTCTACATCCTGTTGTTCAACTGTTTGGGTTTTTTTTAACATCATTTGAAGAAGACAGATAGTGGAGACAGCTAATAATTAACAGTTCCTTCAACCTCCAAGCTTCTGGTTTAGCTGGCATAGTCCCTGGCACTCAGTTAAAATGGCAAAGGGGTTTGTTTGACAAGTTAATTTAAATTTGCTTCCCAAAGGAAACATGTTGTGCTTTTGGAAGGATTGTCTTTTCCTCTCTTCTCCAAATCAGTATAATGCTGGATTTTTTCTCACTGGATTATGTTATCTAGGAGTGAAAACCCCAGTCCTATTCCCCAAATGTTAAATTATGCTCTGTACTTGTCTCAGCTTAGGCCAAAGATACCTGAAGGTGGTCTGACTGCTTGCTAGTGCTTGTTAACCTGTACTAACCCATGCCACTTAGCAACACTTTGCTCCTCTCTGTCTTCGATATTTAAAAGTTTTATGCATGAAACACAAACCAACTACTGTTAAGCTGTCTTGTTACCATATCAGAGCAAACACTTATAGCTACAGCTGTCAAGTGTGACCAGAGCTTTAAGAATGGTCTGTTTTGGCTGATACCTGTATATGTGGCTTGTCTCTCTTGGAAATTAAGTGTTGTCTGGCTGGATAGCTATGTTGTCCTACTGAAAATTGCTTGTGTGTTAAGTTTTCCCTCTTTTGGGAGTGGAAATCATTGCTATGACCAAACAATAAACTTCCACATGAATATCAAGCAAATAGATATAAATGAAAATAGAAAGATGAAAATTGTTGTGTGTTTTGTTTTGTGTAATATTCACATCAGACAATAATATGCAAATCTAAAAACTAATTTCTTGAAGAAGTAAGATGCTGTCTAGTAGTTCTGATGGGCAGTCTCTTGCTGTGGGCAAAGCATATGCTGTGAGCCTCTTCTTTGCATAGGGGTAAAATCCTGCCTTGCTTTTCCGGTGCACCAGATGCAGTAGGAGTTGAAGTCTCTTTGGCTTCGAACAGCAAATTAGTCTCTTGCACAGGTATGTCTGAATGCTTTTCAGGATTTACATGTGTGCCCTGTTGCTGGCCCTGCACTCTGGTATAGACACTCTTCTCTTTGCTTTGTTTGCCTTACTGAAATTGGTGCAAAGACTTTGCGAATCACTGCTCGATACTTAATTTTGGATAAGCTGTCTGATAAAATTAATAGATGGTCTTTTCCTGCTCAAAGAGGTTTATTCATTAGCAACAACTTGTTACGGTATTACTTAAGTCGTCTTCCAAAGCATGTATGGTACAGCATCTGTTCCTGGAATTTCTTACCCTCCGATCCAATAACTTATGCAATTTTCATTGTTCATTGCAGGGAGGAAAAGTCAGTCTTCATGGACTACCTGCTAGCAAAAGATGCATCTTTTTGTACTCTAAAGGGCTTTATTTTGTCTTTTTTTTTTTTTTTTTTTTTTTGCTAACAATGTTAAGAGAACTCTTAGTATACAGATGCACTTTTGTCCGTCCTGAAGAAAACTGAACAAAAAATGGATTTATTGATCACAACAGATTTGGTTTTTGAGAATGAAGTAGACCAGAATCCATCCAGAACCATGGATTTGTATCAAGGGACATAGGAGTATTTTAAAAAACCCTATTTTGAAACACTGTCATATGTTTCTTAAATTGATGTTCTTAGCGTCCTAAATTGCTGTGTTGTTCAGGTGACTTTAAAGTTGGGTCTTCTTCTCATCTATGTAGTGCTTATGTATTACAAAATATGAAGAGCTGCTTATTGTTAAAGAGTTCTGTAAGATTGTTTGAGACCTGCTGTTTTCATGGAACGGAAAGGTTCAGATTGTGCAGAGAAATTAGAAGAGATGAACATGTAGCACAGCACTCATACAACCCTTCCAGCAAGATCAAGAAAACAACAAAAAGGCAGAACTAACATGTATATTTTAATCTCTAAAAAGAAAAGAACAAATAATAGCTGCATTTCAAAAAATAAGATTAGTATTGTTCTTTAGTCTTCACTCATCATCTGTGAAATTGGCTACCAGAGAAAATGTGGATGCAGTGGGTGATATCCGATACTGAGGTAGTGGTAAATACTTAATGTATAGCATTGTCTCATTTGGAAGGGCGTTTGTTTAATTCCTGACTCGGGGATTTTTCAGAGCATGAGCATTTAGAACAATAAAGCTTGTTACAGAGTTTTATTGGGCTATTGAATTAATTTATTCCCAATAAGCTAATGCAGACATATGCATTTAATGTCTTATTGCTCTGGGAAATTACAGCTCTTATTTCTAGTAAGATTCTGTGTGCTTCTAAAGTAAAAGAACCTTTTGCAATGTTACAAGTAGTCTGTTATTTGGCTTTAAGCTGTGAAAACAAGCTCAGTATCACTGCTTTTAGGTGCTTCTCTACCTGTATTCCTGCTTGTAATCTGCAATGCCGTCTATAAAACCTGTTAAGGAGGGGTTTGTGTCTTTTTGTAGTCAGAAGAATTTAAGATTATTTGAGCATGTGCACCAGTTAATGAAAAAAGCAGTTCAGCTGAGACATTTCATAGTGAACACTGTATGCTGGCTTTCCTAGAAATGGTCATTTCCTAGATACTGACCTTGTTTTTTTTTCACCTTGCCTCATACGGAAGTAGAAATATCAACTCATTTTGTGCTTCATCTTTGCTTCACTAAACAAAACTTTGCACATCACAACATTAATTTTAGATTAAACCATTTCTTGAGGTGCACCTAAATGAGGTGGGATTTAGGATGACAAGGATTTTTCTTTGTTTCTGAACCTTCACCTTTTTTTTCTATGACCGTTTCTCTAGAAGGAATTGGTGCTTATAGACTAAGATTTATTTTCCTTAGTGGAAAAAGAGGCTTGATAGGTTTTGCTCAAAGTGGCATTTTTTTTGTCAGATACCATCTCCTTCAACGATATCCTGAGGTTCTAGTAGGTACTTAAACCAATAAATTCAATCCCTGAGTCTTGAAATAGGCTTCATAGAGATGGGACTTCCTATGGCATCCAATGCTTGATTTACACTTGTTCTCCTTCAGCCAGGGTTTAAGCAGTAGTTATATTGCATGTAGAAGAATGTGTCTGTTACATGAAGTTTAGTTTGATTTTTCACAGACTGCTGGACTGACCTTTCTTTGTCCCTTTTTTTTTTAAACAAAATTATGGTACGCAGCATATTTTCTATTCCTTTACTTGCATCTTTTAAGCTTTGTTTTTTTCTTTCAGTAAAGCTGCTGTAAACAGTATGACTGAAACTAGGCTCAGTGCTGAAATTAGTCCTTCTCTATGCACTCTTACTCTGATATGCACTGATGGCTTTGCTGAAAGAAATTACTGCACAGACTTCCCAAGCCTAGTCCCCCTCTGGGGCTGTGGGCAAATTGCTTAGCTTGTCTGTCCTGGTTTCCCAGCTGTGGAGTTGGAGTAATTTATTGCCAGTGTCAGTCATAAGAACATTGAGAGTTAATCTGCTAGGACTGTATCTGCATAGTGTCTTTAGAGTGTCGAAGCAGTAAGGTACAATCATAATTTTATTATTAATACTGGTTATTTCATTAAGGTGTAATTTTCTAACAGCATTCATGTAGATTAAACTCATTTCATCAATAAACTGGCATTCTTCCAGCAGCATTAACGCAGTTCAGACCCTTTGTCTAACAGTGAAGCCTAAACATGTAGCTAGCTCTGTAAAGAAAACAGCAAATGCCTAAAGAAACCCATCCTTTCTTGTTTTTAATCTAGACTGTGGACATCCATAAAGAAAAGGTCGCTCGCAGAGAGATAGGCATTTTGACGACCAATAAGAACACATCAAGAACTCACAAAATTATAGCACCAGCGAACATGGAACGTCCTGTAAGGTATATTCGAAAACCTATAGACTACACGGTGCTGGATGATGTTGGCCATGGCGTAAAGGTAAGAACACCTGGACACTCGAGGACTCCGAGTAACGCAGACCAGGAGATAGGGTCGGGGCAGAATGTTTCTGATACTAAAATGTTTAGTTCCTCTGTGGCAGGAAGGGTTATGGGTGTGATATGCTCCCACATACAAACATTCCAGTAACAAAATGGATGGTTTTGCAGTGAGGGCTCTTTGAGCAATGTTTGCCATAACCTTGTGACTGTCAGTGATAGTCACAGTGTCAGGAAATAATGACTCTTGATTGTAGGCTAATGACTTGTCAAAAAAGCCACGACAGACTTGTAAAATTATCACTACTTCCTCCTCTAGGTTAAATTGTCACTGCCACTCAATTTTTCTCAATAACTAAAGAAATAAAGGAAGTGATCTCTTATGGGGAAACTGGCTGATGGGGGGGGGTTTTTTGGAGGGTGAACAGGAGAAAGGGGCTCAGCTAGTTTGCATTTAAATCTCAGTGGCATTTGATGTCTCACTCCCAGTGGACAGCCTAATTTTCCTTTTCTCTAAATAAAAGCTTTGATTAATGTCTACCTCTCTTGAAATGGTCATAGTTGAAGTGAATTATTACAACACCATTTGCTCCCTGGACATCTTTTTATAAAAAATACCTTTGTATCCCTCTAGACCAGGCCTTCCAGGTGTATTCAGTTTTCAGCAGTCTTCCCTTGGAAGGCATTTATTCAAAACCCACGTATCCTCTAAAGCTTGATGTGCTCTGGTCAGTCTGTTGTGCAGCTGTATCACCCATTCATGTGCCCTCTGAATCACTGAGTCTGAGGAACAGATCTTTCAGAATTCCTTGACACAACAGAGTACCAGGGTACCTCCTGCTTTGTAGTAGCCCTCCAAATGCCCACAGTTAGAAAGCAGTTCTATACCATGACAGACTATGAATTAATGTAGTGGCTTTAAACTACCTGATTGCTTTGTTTTGTTTGTAGGCAAACCTGTAGTAAACCTGTAATCCTTAGGATTGTTTTACACTAAGAATTTAAGACAGACTTGATGAATGACAGTCTTGTGTAGAAGCCTGACAGACGTGTTCTGAATTGCTGTAAAATAAAAACACTGGAGTCAGAGAAAGTGATGATTTTTCAGTACAGCCTGCATTTGAGGAGTGCTCTCTATGAACAGAGAATACAGAAATTCAGTGTCAGGTTATTGGTTTCGGTATTTAAGTGCTCCAGGGATCAAGTGCTGTAGAAGACTTTAAAAGTAGAATAATTGCTGTTAGTCTCTGAAATTGATGCTTTGGTGAACTACTTACATTGTGCAGGCTCAAAACAGGTTGCTTGATCCATGGAGGCTGAAGTTGTTAAGGCTTAGCTGTTACATTTTCCAATATCACTATTTGCTGTTGGGAGTACTGGTGTCTTTCTTCGTGTGACCCTCTTTGTTTAGGGGGTGGAAATGAGGTGCTGTGTACCCATTTCTAGGCAGTTCTTGTGGAATGGCTTTAGTATAGAGGTTTTTTTGAAAGTTAGTGGTTTATTCTATATTAAAAACCTGGTCTTTTCAGAGGTGAAAAAGCCTCTAGTAGTAACCAAATTACCAATTCATTACAAGACAGCTGCAAATTATATCTTGATATTGTTTCTTTGAGTCATTTGCCTAAATCTGTTTTGTAACTATGAAAGGCATGAAACAGTTGTATTTTCTATGTAGACTTGTTACGCAAATGAATTAAACTGCCAGCCAGGCCTCAGGTACATAGTGCAAGGTGGCTGCCATGCATTAGAGACACTGCTGAAAAGAGTGTGCTCAGTTAGTGAATGACATAATTAGATGTTTTAGCCGTTGTATTACTTGGGTTCCAAGAGTGTGACACTGATAAGGCTCTGAAGGAAGTAGCTTACTTAGTCACCTAGATGTAGATCCCTCTGTTACAAGAAAATCAAACCAAAACAACTTAAGAAACTGGACCAGGTCCTGTTGGAAATCAGCACAAATAAAATGATAATGAGAATCTGAGCTGCCTCTTGAACATACAAATGAGGGGAGAGCATAAAATAAATTGAATTACAAACTTTTTCCAGAAAGGTCTTAGAAGATGCTTCAGACTCTGTTAAGTCTTGTTTTTATGAGCAAGGATTTCACCCCAAGTTGGACAGCAAATGTCCAATAAGACCTAACTAACCTTGTTTTTCTAGATAAATAGAAGTTTAGGGTCTGTCTAGAACAATTGTCAGTTTGACTAACTTGCAGGCTCTTGAATGTCTTCTGCTGTAGCAACTGTCAGTAAAATACAGTACAACACACACACTGGCATTTAAATATTAAATAAAAATTACACAACACTGAAATCTGTAGATGACAATTTATTGCTGTTAATGGGACTCTGGGTGCAAGATTTGATAAACAGAAAGGAAAAATGCAGGGAGGAAAAATCAAAGATACAGATTGGATTATACCCTGTTTCTGCTTTTATTGATTCCATTAAATGTTGATCCTAGGAAAAGTGTTGTTTAAATATGCAGTATATTTTACGGGGTGATACTGAATTGTTTCATATGAAAAGTGTAGATAAAAATAATGTCTCAGAGAGTTAAATAACAAAACTAGGGAGGTGTGTAATCCTCAGGGTAAATGCTGTCTTCACCATACATCTTGCAACTGAGCAAATGCAAAAACACCTCCTGTGTATACTCACAGCTCATTTTCTTTGTTCGTCTCTGCTTCTCATGGCTGTGTAGAAAGGATGCAAAAGCAGATGCCTGTGCTTGGGGCGTGGAGAAGGGCTCTGCATGTCTCCCTCTGTCTCACATGCATGCAGCAATTTTTGTGGGGTCAGGTGAGGGTGGAGGTGGCAGTGATGGGTACTCAGCTGCTCTCTATAGCAGGTTTCCTCACTGATGGGAGACATTTCCTTGGAAGGCAGTGCTGTTTCCTCCTCTAGCAGGTTCTTGGTTGTAAAGCTTTTGTAGAGCATCCTAGGATCACAGAGGTGCTTTTTTCTTCAGCCTGAAATCTGCATGGCAGCCCCTAAGTTCTCCAGCTGCTGCACTCCCTGCCCCTTCCCTTTGCAGGGACAGATGCAGACCATGTCTCCAAAAGGAGGAAAGTTGCTTTTTAAAAATATATATCCCTATGAAGCCGAGGCTAGCACTAGTCAAAATCAGGAGGACTTTTTAAGTTGGTTTGCTAGCGAGAAGGCTTCCCCTTGCAGTACAAATACGTGTAGATTGCTCCAGGAAACACACAGGGAAGAATTTTTGCTGGTCTGTTAAGTAGTTGCTCAGCTGTCACCCTCTGGGCATAGGAGAATGTAGCTGAAGTCATTCTTGGTAAACGAGAGTAACTGTCATTATCTACCTTCCTGTGTAGAGTTTGGTTTAAAATTATTAGGCAGAGGCTACTTTAACATTTCCTTCCTCCTCTTCTCCTTTTTTTGTGAAAGAAAAAAAAAAATAGTGTGCCAGCAAATAAATAGGTCAAACACAATTACTCACAGAAAATCCTCAGTTTAAGAGCGGGGAGAAGGAGGAGGAAGCTTGAAAGCTGCCTTAAAAATCTTAAATTTGCCCTTAAAAGCCAAATTCAAATTGGCCTTTGAATTTATTATAATCTTCTTTTTGAATAGGAGGCAGGTGGAATTGCAGCAATTTGTAAAATGGCAGCTAAATAGGAAATTGAAATGATGATGCCTTATGGTAAAGGCAGATAAAATGTTGAATACATGCCTAATTAAAATGCCTAATAGCTGTAATTGGATCAAGTTTGTTTTAAGGAACTAATAGTTCTTCAAAACTAAACTTGAATTGTATATGAAGATTGATCACTTTTTCAGTTTTATTTTAAGGAAAAAAATTGTAATTTTGTCAGCATAAAAAATTTGCATTTCAGCACATGGAAACTCTTAAAAAGCTTTTGAGCCCAGGAAGTCAAACAGGAGTTAAGCATTCAGAAATCTTTCTCAAGCAAATAGAAGATGGAAGGACTCCCTTAGAGTAGAGATTGGTCCAGAACTTAACAAACACTAAACTTAGCAAAGGGAGTTTTGCTCTTGCCCTTGTTGTGCTTCTCAGCCTGTCCTACTTGCCTGCAGTCCTTATGCGTATATCTGTGTCACTGCAAAACAAAAATGCAGATGAGATGCTGATGTGAGGGTGAAAGGCTACGTAATCGTGCCTATTTACCCTTTGGGATAAGATTGTTTATGTGTTAGCCTCTGGAGTATTAAATTTTAAGTAACTCACTGTAATAAAAACAAAGTGAAATAGGGATCTTGAACAGAGCTGCTGCTGCCTTTGTCCCCTTAGCAGCCTCTATCAGACATTCACGCTTCAAAGGATGTCGTGTTGCCAATTTCATTAATGTCACATCATCCCTCTGAGCTCATGGCCAAACAGTAAATATTGCTGTAGGGTAAAGAATGCTTCTCTGGGGGAAAAAGGAGCTTCGTGTTGCCAGCTCTAATGACTCTGTTGTAAGTGTTAACACTGTGTGCTTTCTATAGGGCACTTGCTACTGGAAATCCAGAAGTGTGCCTAGTGTCATCTGATACAATGTAGGTTTCAAGCCTTTTGGCTTGCAAAAACTCAAAACTTTGAGGTCTCTTTCTCTTCTAATCTTGATTTTTTTATGTTAACCTTACTTTATTGTAGCTAGATTCAAAGTTATCAACTCACTTGAAAAAGCTTGAACTATTTAAAAGCGGGAATCTAGGTATCTTTCTCTGAACTAGACCGCTGAGTACTGAGAGAAGAATATTAAGAAGTTTGTCTATCATCCACAAGCAGGTTTCTGTATCTTAATAGTAGTTTAAAATATAAAGATATTCTAAGGTCACATATGACTTGAACATTTTTGCCGTTTAATTGGAAACTAAAAAAATAAAGGAAATAAAGGAGGGAAGCAATACTCACAAGCTACATCTGTTTGCTGTTAACAGAAGACTAATTACTAGGTTGCAAATAATAGTGGGAGAGGTTATAGTTAAAATTAGTTAAAATATAGGTAAAATTTAACTGAAGGGAGACCTACATAGGTTTAATTTTGAAAGAAATACTGATTTGAAACCTAAATTTCCTAAAAATAATCTGCTTTACCATAGACTATAAGGAAGTGAGGAACAAGTAAAGGCTTCTGACCCATTCTGATAAGAAAATTGAGATACAGGAATCATTTCTTGAAAACTGCACAAAACTAGTGGCAGAAATGTGTTACCCTGAGTGTCTGACACCCACATAGACTGCCTGCTGAACAAAATCTTTGATTACATATTCTCCTAAACTCCATATCTTGATTTCTGTAAGGAAACCATGTTCTAGACTTGATGCTTTAGTGTATCCTTTCCTCAGGCATCCCATACCTTCATGTACAAGCACTTTTCCAGCTGCTGCTTTTCTGACTGTGTCACCTTGTGGTATTTCAGAACTGCCCCACTGTTGAGACAGGAGGCAATCTTGTGCAAAATTGCCTTGCTGCACATACATAAAAGCATTTCAAAAGGTCTTATGCCCAGCTCCCTTTCTTTGGGGCATTCTCCCATGACTAATAAAGGAAGTACCTTTTTAAGTAAAAGGGGAGGTTGACTAATGAGTCAAGAGTGATCATGTGGGGTTTTTTTTAAATGGTTGATGACTGTTACCTTTGACCAGTAATCACAGATCTTAGACTGATTATTGCTTTTAAAGACCATATGTGTAAAAGTTCCACATTTGCCAGTTACTATTAATGGAGATCAGACTGGCACACTTTTTAAACCCTTGTTTCCATTGATGAGCATTTATATTGGATGGTCTTTAATGACCTCTTTCAGTGATCCGAGGTATGGCAGGATATAGAGTGAAACCGGCTGTTTAAATTCGGGAGAAATACTGAGTGACATACAGCAGGGGAGGTACAACCAGCCTGCATAGAGATTTGAAGTCAGTCTGAAATTGGAGAGTTCACAGCTGAAATGTGCAGGAGAAACTTGCTGAACATCAGTGTGATAAGAATTCTGCTTCTGTGTGCAAGTGGCCTTTTGTGTACTTACAGATACATTTGCTCATGTAAATGAGTTGTGTGCAACCATCCCTACCCCTAGTTTTCCAAGCACAGTTTATAGCTCGAATGATAGCTTTATAGTTCCCTGAATCATGACTAATGTTCCCCCATGACTTGTTACTTGGCATGAAAACTATTAAAAACAGTTAGATGGCTGTCTCCTGAGGCCAGCCAGTGGAGTCCTTCAATGTCTGGACATCCTTAGGCTATCAGTAGGATTTTCTGCTTTCCTCACACCTTAACTTTTCATGCCATTCTTGGTCTTGTCCCTTTGGCCTCAGTTACAGCAACCTGCAGTACTGCCTTTGACAGCAGGTGTTTTTATACTGCTTAGACTACCAGAACTGAGTATGCTGGAATTGCCAAAAGAATTGCCTTAAGCAAGTAAGTCTCTTGTTACTAGCAGTCATTGCTTGTCCTTCCAAACCCACAGCTGAAATTCTTCAGTCTAGGTGCTCTGAATTCCTGGCATCAGTTACAGGAGCAGCCTCACTTTTGGCTTTGATAAATGCCTTGCGTGGCTGTTGCAAACACCTGTTCTGCCTGTTGCCTTAATTGCTTTACTCCTTTCCAGCCCACTGCTGGCTCTCAGTCCTAGGCCAACCTGTTCTCCCATGCTGTCGAAACCCTGTGGATGTGTCACTGCCCTAGCTGTGACATTTTGGAAATGCAGCAAGGTTGACTCCTATATCTTGAACCTGAGACTGTGATTTCTTTCTCTTCGTTTTGTGACAACCCTTAAAGCTTTATCCAGGACTGTCACATGCTTGTTGGATTGTCCCTGGAAAGACAAAATTATTCTACCTGCTTCTTTAAAAGGTGTCTCTGCTATATCATTACAAGAAACCCCAACCTACTGCTACTTACCCTGCTTCGTTCTTTCTGGGAGCATCCTGGTCTGTCTAGTTCTCACCGTCAGCATCACAGGTGTCCCCAGAAAGCCTCCAGATGGTTTTTGTTCTGATGTGTATCATCAGGGTGCTGGTATCTGGCCGGAAGCTCTCTCCTGTGTGTACACTAATACAAGTAGTAGGAGGAGAAGGGAATCATGGTTGTCACAGCTTCTGCAGGAGTTCTCAGTGATGCTCTTCATTTGACTAAGCTTTTTTCCTTCTGCACCTTCTGTCTCTTATTTTATACCCTCTCAGAACAGTCTCTTCCCTCTTCAAGCTGTGAACCTTACTCATGCTGCCGCTTCTCTTCCTCATGCCCTGCATTCTCCTCCTTCCTGGCTCTGGCCTTCCCGGTGCTGATCAGGCAGTTGGTGATGGTCGTGTTCTGCCAACAGGCTGGGAGGCCTAGAGCCATCTGCAGAGATGCTTGCATGTACATTAAGCACGTACCTGCTTTTCCTTTTGGTTTTCTGCTGCCTTTTTTTCACCTTCTTAAAGTCACACTGACTCTAGGCCCTGTTCATAAACTGTTCTCAATTCCAAGCAGTATTTTTCAATTGCTTAGACAGCATCACATTTGATTTTTCAGACCAAGAAATGCAGCAATGTTGAATTCATAAGTTCAGCCAATAAATTTTTTAAAAGTCTCCTCCTAATTAATTAGCTCCTCCTAATTAAATAGCCATATGGTTTTCTTGCTTTGATTCATTTGCTTTTGTCCCTTACTTTGGTCTTTTGGATCAGGAGTTCCTCTCCCATGTGAATCCCAGTTCCTTTTGTGTTCTGGCCTTCTGTTTTCCTGCCTGTATGACTCTTGTTTGTATTGACAGCAACAGAGAGGACATCTACAGACCTTTTTATGTATATAAAAGCAGCATGACAACAGTGTCTAATTCTTCTGAACAAACTTCTGAACAAGTGTGTATCTATCTGTGTATGGTTTAACTGGTAGCAAAAACAGATGAAGCTCACCTCATGTAGTGCTAGAGATAGGAATAAAGGTCAAGAGCTGTTGGACTTCAGATAAATATTCAGTGTGTTAAACAGTACTTAGCAGCAGAAAGGTTTGAAATAAGATGAAGATAACTGAATAATTGCTAGATGTTGATAGCCATATTGTCACTGCAACGGAGGCAGAATGTAACAGGGGTTAAGAAGGGGGTGGAAGTACGCACCATAAATGCTGAGTGACACTGCATAAAGGAAGGAAAGAAAGAAAGCTTTTCCATTTTATAGTTTTGAGGCGGTAGTAGTAGAGGCTGGATAAGAAACCATGCCACCCCTTCTTTTAAGCCTTTAAAAAGTTTGTAGCTATGTCTGTTGAGGAGGGACAGGACCAAGAGTTTCACTTTTTGGTTTCCTTGTAATTACAAATTCCTTGTATTATGCCATTGCCCTTGGCAACTGGTAAAGTAAGGGGAAGGGTCATGTATTCCTGTGAGAGGGGAATGCAAATTTCATTACTAAAGGCCTGTTTAAAAATCATAATACTTGGGAGACTACTCTGGCATCTTGGAAACTGAACCTTCATGTTTATCCATGAAATAAGTATGTAGGGACAGAAATGGTACAAATGCCTGCAGCCCTGCTGATGAACCTCTGCCCAGGCTGGGAGTAAATGGGTTGACCTTCAAATTTACTTACCAGAGCTAAACTTCTTCATTTGAATTTTGGAATAGGTTTTTCTGTTCTTGTAATATCAATAACTTAAGGGCAGTGGCTTTCAGCCTCTTTTGATTTGTAAAAAAGCTGCTTTTCAGTGGTTTTGCAGACCCTGTCAGAAGTCTCAAATGCACTTTGCTGTATAGCATGTTGTAATTACTTTTTTACTGAGTTCATGGATGCCTTTAAACTAGTCTGTGTTTCTTGGAAAAGGAGGAGAAGAAGGTACAAACCAGAGCTTGAAGTGCTGTGCCTTCGAAGGCTTGTTCTGGAAGTAACAGTTTAATTCCAAACAACCTCAAAAAAAGCATTAGGATTATTTTGTTTTGGGTGTTTATATTTGCTTTTTTTTTTAATTGGTGAAACTAATACAATGGTGAAATCACCATTTGAAATGGTGAAACCATTCAAAAATGAGTGTCCATCCCCATGTCCCATCCTCCCTTACTTCCTGCCCCCCCCAAAAGAATCAAAGAACTTGACTTTATTTATTTAAAATTTTACATTTTCCTCATGAGGCCAGGTTGTTTGTTTTTTTTTTTTTTCTGCAATCACAAAGGCTATTAAAATGATACAGTGGAGTCGTATAATGACTTGATTCTAAGAGCTAAAATTTCAGAATAACAATCATTAGAGCCCTGCCAACACAGTTTTGAGCAGCCAGCATTGTGCTGGCTTGAATCAGATTTCAATCAATAAACCAGAGGTGAAAGGCACTGCTGCTCATCCTGTTTGAAAATTCTCTTTTCTTTATTTATCATTCAATGCAGCAGCTAGGATTTATTGAAAACATGTGAAGGTTAAGTGTCAAAGCAACAGGCACGTCGATTCTGTGCATATTGCTGAAACTGTGGTTTTGTGAATGAATTCTTAAGTGCACACTGCCATTGAAATAGCATTGATTTGGGTTTGGACTTGAATGGTCAGCAGAGGGTTTTTCAACCCTTACCCTCAAGCCCATGAGGAAGCTGGCGGAAATATCTGGCAAAGCTTAGCTAAACTTAATTTTGACACAAGCGCTTTTCCTGTGGTCAGTTCATCAGACACAGAATTTTCAATAACTGACCCAGTAAAAACCTCTCTTAGTGTACTGGGATGAGCTAATTGTCAGTAGACACAAATGATTTAAAAAAAAAAATGTAATTGTCTGTAGTTTAACCTGTCCTATCAGTTGTGATGGATCTGCCATTAATTTCTACCTTTTTCCCCTCTCTTTTTGCCAACGTTAAGTGGCTAAAAGCCAAGGTAAGAAGTGTTATTTCTCCTTTGACCCACAGTGCCTCATGTGACTGATAGTAGAGGCTGCAGAGCCATTAAAACTGAAAACTAGTGCTCTCTTACACTCTCCTCTGCTTTCCATAGGATATTTAGATTAAACATGCTATACTTTTTTTCATTTACAGCATTTGGCGTGTCAATATATCTGCGATACATTGACATCTGCATTTATACATAGATACATTAATTTCTCTAACACATATAGTGCTTTGCTCTGAATTCAGTAGACGCCTTGATTCCCTTCACTTACATTTTTTGCAGGAGACTTCCCAGACAACATGAATGACTGTGCTAGTCAAATAGCAGGGACAAATTGAGAAATTCTGGGCCGTGCTGGCTGTATTGTACTGTCAGTGTTAAAGTTTGATTTAAATTATTAATACCCAAATTGCAATGAATACAAATACAACTTCCCTTTAAGGAAAAAAATTATAAAAGAGATTTGTGCATGAACCTGTCCATTGCCTACCTTTCTGATGTCTGCTGTAAATTAATAGCAAAAATAATATTAAGCTTGTATTTAGACTCTTTGTGTTTACTGATGTCTGTCTTGTGTGTAGCTGAGAACTTGCTGTTTGACAGCTGTCTGGGAATTCTCACTTCATATTCTTACACTTTAAAAAAAAAGAAGTTGTTGGTAATAGAGCTGCTCTGTTATAAAAATAAAATCATGTTTTCCCTTATTTCAGCATGGAAATAACCAGCCTGCAAGAACTGGCACCTTGTCAAGAACAAATCCGCCTACACAAAAACCACCAAGTCCTCCCATGTCAGGCCGGGGAACTCTGGGGTAAGAATGGACTGCTTGGTCCCTCCTGTGTAATAGAAATTTTTAATTGTGCCAGTGTTGGTGTTTGTTAAATTCATGGATAGATGGCAATTCTGATTGCCTTTAGCAAAAAAAAAAAAAAAAAAAAAAAAATCACAATTACCTTCTCTGTATAAACCCTTTCAGCTCCATTGAATCTTGTTTTCAGGATGACTTTTTGAAAGAACTTTTTTTTCATGGGGAAGGATTGAGTATGGGTATGGGTAGATGAGAAGGCTGTTGTTCTTCCTGACTTTCAGGGAGAAAGCCTTAGTGACACAAAAGAATCTCAGTAAGGTTTTAACTTCAGTGAGGGAAAGACTTCACATGTAAAGTTTTTGTCTACTCATTTCTCAATATTAGAGGAGCTATGAAGTGGCTGTTGGTGGTGTATTTGTTGCATTATCTAAGCAAAATTCTTGGCATTGTGAACACAGTGGCAACATTAATTTTTGCTGGCCTGTGCATTTTTATTTTTATACTTAAATGAGGAAGGATTTTGCTATTCCCAAGTCCCACTGTGAGCAGAGTTCCCTGCATCTGTTTTGCTGCTGTGGACCTGTGGGGAGTGAAATCTGCTTATCTTGGTGTGCCAGCAAGTAGTTGTTGCTAGAGACCAAAACATTAATATTTAGGGAGCTCAGTGCACGTGCCATATGGTTTTGTCTGTCCAACTGTGCAACATCTTCCAAAAGGCGTCCTAAATGACGCTCTACCTATTTGTCACTCTCTGCCTGTCCCTTGTACTGCGGGGGACTGAGGTACTGTAAAGCTGGCTGGCAGGGTTTTATTGGTTTCAGGTATGTTGTCTGGGAAAGGCAGGCAGCTGGAAAATGAGGAATAATGAGACAGAACAGGATGGAGATCAGGAGCAATGGTCAAGGAAAATCAGAAGCAGCAACTCCTTTCATTGAAGATTTTGTGATTTTTTGATCCCGATTTGATGCTTTGGTGGTAGTGTTTGCTGCATATTCCACAGAGAAATTAACATAGAGGTTTCCTCAGCATGTTTTCTGAAAATTCCCATTGCTCAAGGGCATGAAATCAGTATTCCAATAGTGTCTCTTATCCCAGCTGAGAGAGTTGTTTATCAGCCTGGAAACCTAGATAGTGCTTTCATGTCCCCTTGGATGCTTACTAGTGAAACAGCAGTGTTGATGTACTGGTGAGCTGCCTCTCTTGAATGCTCCCCGCTGAACAAGCCGGAGCTGTTTGGTTACCTTAGCTGGTGCCTGATTAGGATTAATCAGCTGAGTGTCATTTCCAGATGAGCTTGACAAGTGGCAGCAGTTGGCTGAGGGGGAGGAATAATGTGGGTTTGTAAGAGAGATTTCTATCTGCCCTTCTTGTTCAGGAAGTACAGTTCTTGTCTTGAGCAGCCGTGTTCTGCCAAAGCATGAAATATCATAGGCATGACTTACCCTAATTATGCAGAAAAGATCGCTAGAAACCACAAGGATGCTACTCTTCTTCTTTTGATCAAGAAAACAGAGATAAGCATGTAAAATCAGAATGAGCTTAGTGTGTAACACAGGCCTTTAAGTCGGTGCTGCGCATTGTGCGCTTGTCCCTCCGAGGCAGGGCTATCTAAAGGAATATGGTGGGGAAGGAGTCCTGCATAGAAATCAAGCAGAGTGAAAAGGGAAAGGGACTGAAGTAAGCGGGATCTCATCACAGTACCAGGGAGAGAGACAGTGGAAAATCTTGGATGCTCAGGTTGGAAGTACCATGGCAGAATGAGTGAATTGCTGGAGCTGGATGGCAGGAGTAGTTACAGTCATTCCTTGAGGGTCCTGGAGCAGAGCAAGGCCTTGGGCTCCCTGTAGCTCTCCCTAGTGACAAGGGCTCTCATGATCACACTGAAATATTGAGGGAGAGTGAGGTGGGGAGCTCTGGGCAGTGTCAGGAAATAGTGTTTTCATCTCTATCTATAACAGTTCATTATTAAAACCTCTCAGAAGAAAAAAGTGGAAATACTATAATTGTTTTCATGTACTGTGGTGTTTTTAAATTAGTTTGTCTATATAAGGAACTCTAGATGGTTTTAATATGCAGGCTGCCACCACTTATAGATCTGCCAAGAGAGATCAAGTGTGGAAAAAATAAAGAAATTTTGTATTTCAGTTGTAAGAGATAGAGATCTAAAGACTACCAAATAAAATGATAAGCAGGGAAGACTGTTAATGTGCTTCCAACTGAAGTAACCTTGAAAAGTAAGTTTAGTACTGTTGCCTTTCATAATGTAGAAAGAAAGTCAGTAAGTTTCTTCAAATACCGGGAAGGTATATAACTTACCAACTCAGTTATAACCAGTAACTGAAAAAATTATTAAATGCCAGTAGTTTAGTATTTTTGGTTTTGCTTAGCTGGTGCATTGCCAGTTTCCATGTTTTGCAGTGGATCTCTCAGTTACTGGTGAGAACCTAAGAGCTCCGTGATTCAGTACAATAAATGCACTGTTCTTATGGCAGTAATGGGTCTGGTAAATAGATCTCAAAAGTTCTGTGTTATATGTCTGACTTGATGCAGTCTGCTAGGTGACTTTGGAATTCTCTGGGCTTTGCTTTCTTGGACTGCAAAATGAAGGCAATGAAGCTCATCTGTGAGGCGCTTTCATATCTGCTTATGTGAGATGAGATTGCTTGATTACTGCATGTAACAGTGCTCCTAGGAAAAGCACTGGTGATTGCAAATGTCACTTGTTCTGTGAATCTTGATTCAGCCTTACTCACGTCTTAATGAGATGAATACCTTTAGCCAAGAATACTTTTACAAAGTATTCAGAGGGGAGGGGAAGAGGAAATTGTTACAACAAACATTTGTCATGTGCAATGTACTGACAGGCATATCCCAGAATAAGATGCAGCTATTGCATGTTAGGTGGTTCAAAGAATGTATTTTGTGTGGTAAATTTAGTTTAGGCTTTTTTGACCAGTTTATATGCTGTAGGCCAACTTGTATGGCTCTGTCTATATTAGAGTACTTTAGACTGTTACTTGTGACCTGTCTGCCCCACCCATTGGAATTTGTTTAATACACTGTAATGTGGGTCACTGTGCAGTGATCTTTCATGAAAAATTTAGAAAACAAATGGCTTTATGGCTTCATTTATTTATTCATCCTTTTGATCTTCTGATTCTCTATCTTTCTGTCTTCAAATCTTTTTTCCTTGACCAGACGAAATACTCCTTACAAAACCCTGGAGCCAGTCAAACCGCCAACCGTCCCCAACGATTACATGACCAGCCCTGCCAGGCTGGGCAGTCAGCACAGTCCAGGGAGGACAGCTTCCTTGAACCAGAGACCACGAACACACAGGTAGAGTGTTTTCTCACAGTAACCTCTGCCTGGCAAGCTGATGCTTACTAAAGTCACAGAAAAGCTTTAAAGCTTTGTGCCTCTTGGCTTTTTGTTGAAAGGCAAAAAGGTGAGTTATTCTACCTCTGCATCAACAGAACTTCATGGCATTGTTGACTTCTCTAACACAAAGAAGTGCCTTCATATTCAATGTTCTGAGTGTAGCTTTTTAAAAAATATTATCTTTTTTCTTGAATTGCAAGGCTAGATGTTTCTCTGAGTCTTGAGTGAGTTCATTTTTTTTCAATTTGATTTTTATCGTAGGCTTCAAACTACAGGGAAAAAACAGATGAAAGAATTCAATGTAGTTAGAAGTAAAAGGTTAGCTTATGTTTTAGAGAACTTCTTTATTAATATTTTTCTTTTTTAAAAGCTCCCACTAGGCAGTTAAACATGGTAGGTCACTAACAGGGACTGAGAGAGTATTTTGGACACAGCTGGTGATGAAATACTGTCAGAATTAAATAACTTCTAAATGTCGCTGCATCAGAGATCTTGTTAGACTGTTTAGCTGGCTACTGTGAATGCTCCTTACTCTTGTCTCACAAGATCTTCTTTTATGTAGGCTGCAGTTAGAAATTCTGCTGCAACCATGGTGACAAGATCAAGGTCTTCAGCAGACAGAAAACTAATTTTGAAGGAATTATCTTGGCTTCCATTTCAGCTCACTGATTTTCTTTTTTGTAACATTGTTATTTTTGAAAGATATATATTTGGATGATTTACATTTGACTGTTGACTGATTTATAGCTATTCAGAAATGGTAAATAAACTAGAACTTCACTGAGTACACTTTAACATGGATGAATTAAAGTGAAGTTTTGACTTCAAAACATCTTGTCTGCTTAGTTTCCTTTACATTATCCATTTAATGCATATAAATTCAAGACTTGAACTAAGGAGTGCTCTTAGGTAAGAATAGGGACAGATTCTGCCTGAATTTTAATTCTTTTTCAGCTCCCTCAAAGAAAAGAAATGTTATGTCCTCCAAAGGCATATGTGGAAATGTTGTCCAGTAGTTCATATGTTTTGCATTGCTGGCCTCTGATTTGTATATCATATAACATTAGACAAATTGTGAGCTGTACTGTTATCTTTCAGACTGTCTTAGAAACAAACTTCTCATTTATAAAAAGTGTGTGCATGGGTAGTGGGGAGTGTTGGATACACAGAAAATTATGCATACCATACACCCCTCCCCACTCCAGCTGATTTGTCATGTCTGTTCTCAGGTAAAAACTTAGAAATCCAAACTTGTTATGAGTAGAGGAAATGTTCCTTCAGCTCACAGCATAAATAATCCTAATAATTGTTTAGAGTTTAGCCATGAAGTCTTTCAGCCCCAGCTTACAACTTTCAACTATTACAAGGCCCCTGAACTACTACTGCAGTTTTTACTCCATTGCCTAGAAGTTGCATGGTTGATTACCTTTTTATTTTTTGAAGCATTTAATTGCACATTTTATTCATAGTGATGTTTATCAGCTTAGCTAATTCCATTCATTAGGATTGTAATGCATCCAGGCTTGATTATTTGTATGCAATTGTAGGTAAGGACAGAGGCATTTTATAGAGAATTTTTAACAGTCTGTAATTGAGTTCGGCTAGCAGAGCTCACACAAGAAGTGTGACTGTTGATAAGCTTTTGTAGGAGATGCTGTGCTGATACTTGTGTTTTTCTTTTGTAGTGGCAGTAGTGGAGGAAGTGGCAGTCGAGAGAACAGTGGAAGCAGCAGTATTGGCATTCCCATTGCCGTGCCTACGCCCTCCCCGCCAACCATCGGGCCAGGTATGTGGGACTCTTCCCGTGGTAACCTGAGGCTGCTTGTTACATCCTTGTGTTTGCAGAGGGATTTTGGCTGAACACAATGGGGTAGAAACTGTCCTGAAACACAGTCCTACTCAGGAAATCACTTACGAGCGCTGAGCGACGTCTAAAATTTTAATGCTTTACCAAAAGTTCCTCCAGGACAATCAGTTACAGAATAGTGGATGGTTAAAACACCTTATTGAGCCATGTTTTTACAAGACAATCAAGGGGGTGCAGAAGGAGCAGAAGACAAGTGTATCCTTTTAAAACTTAACTATATTTTAAAATGTGTCTACAATTTCTGGATGCCCTGAGAGCAGCAGCAGCTATGTACATGTTTAATGGGAAACATTGTCTTCTGAAATACCCTGCTAACTTTGCCATCTGCAATGAAAGAGAACCATGCTGGGTGTCTCAGTGCTGGAGGCACACTCCCTTGTCTTTAAGAATTATGAATGGTTAGAACATGTAGGATCCTTCTTTATTGTAAGATGGCAGGATTATTATCCTGGTAATAAACCAACTCAGTCACTTGTTTACTGTGTATTTTGTAAGCCCATAAAACTAATTTGCACAAGAAAATAGTGGAGTTCTGGTGTAATGTAATTTTGTTATTGCAGAGATTTCTCTGTTTCTCGGATGACAAGTCTTCATTTCCTTGTACACATGTAGGCTTTCCTTTCCCAGGTGTTTCTGATCCTGCAGTGGTACAAATAGGCATGAAATCTTACTATCATCTGGCATCCCATAAAAGGCAATGGGAATAAAGATTGGCAGGTACAGAACCCTGGATAGGATCAGGGACTGAGTTTGTATTAGTTAATTGAAGTTGAATTTTCCTGTGTGTTTGGGAAACCTATGAAGTGCCTGTGCTTTTGAAATTAATACTATTTTTAATAATATGGCCTAATTGGGAATACAACCTATTTTATTAGCACACATTTCTGTTCCTCCTGGAGCCTTGCCAGTACCACCACTGCCTCCACCTCTCCCGATGGGCAGTCTGATAGGTGAGACTTGTCAATGCTGAAGTGATTGCAGTTATGCTGCATAATCAATAATCACCTCTTCCTAATGGACTTAGTGAGGGTGGTTTTTTTCTTCTGTGGTGGGACCTGTGTGATTTTAATATAAAAATGAGTTCTGAGATTTTTTTGGGGTTTTTTTTAAACAAATCTAATCTCCACTAATTTCCTGTGGTTAAAGCCTCTGAAGCTAAGTGCACAAGGTACGGGAAAAAGACTGCAAGTTGCTTCAAATCTGCTCCCAATAAAGCTAAGATCCAATTAATCTGATTTGTAAGACCTCAGAATCAGCTTGCATATTGGTATTAGGCTGTATAACTCCTGTAGCTGAAACTAAGTCACAACAGTTGCACTCTGCCTTAAAAATGGTAGGTTATGTGTGGGGTGATGTGTGTGTCCCATTCTGTGGGCATAAGGTGACTGGAAAGCACAGGTGCCTGTCACAGTGGCTTGGCTTTGATTCCATAGTGCTGCAGGCAGGTGTCGAACTGGAAGACTTGAGAATATGAGCTAACAGTTCTTGAGAAATTGCTTCAAGCAGTACATACAGCAGTTAGGGTGGGATCTAAAAGTAGTACTTTTCAAAACAGGCAGGAAAAAATACCCCACCCTTTCCTGTCACAGGCTGATGACAAAATTAATTGATTGAGTTATGAAACTAGCTTTGGAGGCTTTGACCCACATAACCCTTTGCACTTTCCCTTACTGAAATGTTAAGTGAAAGTGGCTTTGGATAGTATTACAGGACTGTAAACTTCTGACTGCTCACTGTTTGTGTTTTATATATTTGTATGATATATGTATATAAAAGCACAAAACATTTTATTGCAAACCAGTTTTTGCATTTAAGAATTGTGTTAGTTCATGTGACCACATGTGAGATTCATTAGTTTGCAAAGTGTGATTCTTCTATCTGTCAGAGGTTAATTTGAAAGACAACTTAAATTGTTTTATTAACCTTGAAGTTTGTGCAGCAAGTTTGTAGAAGGTAAATATGGATATTTATCCTGAAGAATGAATGACATATCCTTCTGTCAGCTGGCATTGGTGATTCTGATTTGTTAGTGCAAATTCCATCAATATAAAAGCGCAACCAGCAAATATGATTGATAAGTGTGCCAAGTGTTTGAAGCTCATGACATTTGTTTTACTGTTTTTTTTAGAGTGTTGTATATTAGATTGGAGACCAGTTCAGGTTTGCAATGGAAATCATTTGTTTTGAGCAGAATGTGGAATTTTTTCTGTGTGCTTTTTAATAAAGGGTATTATTGCATGTAGTATAATTGAGATACACTTAAGAGTTGGAAGCTGATTGAATTTCCCAGTCCAGTTGAGTCTCTCAAAGTACCTCTCAGTATTTCTCAATGCCCTTTATATGAGTGTTGGTTTATGTCCTGTGTGTTTTTTCTCATTATTGATTTTAATGGGGTTGTCTGTTTTTCTGTTATTCCCCTGTTACTGACCCTAAATTATTGGAGAACTGTAATCAAGTATTTCCCATGTTCTGGACTTTTTCTGTTTTCTGCATTCTATCCCAAGTAATGCTCTGCTTAAGTCTTCTCCTTGGTTCCTCTGGCTAATGCTTTTCAGCTGCTCCTGGTTCAGCTCCTGGTTCCCAGTATGGCACAATGACCAGGCAAATCTCGCGACACAACTCTACCACTTCTTCAGCATCTTCTGGTGGATACAGACGGAATCCTTCTGTGACTGCCCCATTTTCTGCTCAACCTCATGTTAATGGCGGGCCTCTTTATTCTCAAAATTCAAGTAAGCTGCTGAGCTCTGAAATCACAAACTGTTTTGAGCAAAATGATTGTAAAAGCATGCATGGCATTTTAATTCATTTGTGAAAAGCATCAATGATATTACTGCTTTCTTTCCTAAAATAGAAGGAAAAACAAACAAGAAACACCATATTGAAGTTGTACAGTGATTGCACTATATGCAATTATACTGTTTTCCCCTCTGACTTGTTTGCTGTTACTCATGACAAGAAATTACTAGGATTGCCTGTCTAATTATAGGCACATTATACTTGGCATTTCAGGTGTGCTTGGAGAACATAAACTAAAACCAGGGGGTTTTTTTGCAGGAGACTTAATATGACTGTAGTACAGTCCCCCACTATTGGGATAGTGGCAAGAGAATACTGTCCGAGCACAGTGCTCAAGTTCCTGTCCCACAGTTCCTTCCTGTCTCTGTCTCTTTCCTAAATCCTTTCCCAATTCCAAGTTTCTCCTTTGTTCTTAGCTTTAATCTTGACTGTTAAAGAGCTCAGTCTCTTTTAGCAGATGACTTCTATGTGCCTTCACACTAGTAGGGGTATAGAAGGAGATGAATGAGGGAAGGGATAGATGCCATGGGCAAGTGAGCAGGTTTTAGTCAGCAGTCTCCTGCCTGCTTGCCCCAAGAGGGCAAAAAAGGTTTGCTGTGGAAAGATCTGCAAAATAAGGATCTACTTTACTGCTGATAGAAAGCTCTACTAGGAAACTTCTTCCTTGCTGTTTCCATAAATTTTAATCAAATACACACAGAAGAGTGGTAGTCATATAATAGTTTTTCTGGATAGTGTTCAGCATGCCAACTCCTTAAACTTCAGAGGGATATTTTTTTTTAAAAGAAATGTCGATATTTGGGTTGAAGATCTCTTTGGACCGGTGTTTTCTGTTGTCTACTTACTCTTGAGGAAAGAATGCATATAAAATATTTGTGACACTGAGGTGAAGAGTTTTCTGAGCAGTTTTAAAAGTATTGCATTCATCAGAAAGCATTTTTATATGGAGACACAGTATCTCTCTTCTTTTTTTCCAATCCTGATTTTTCTCCTACTCTTGCTCCCCCATTTTAGCCCTTCATTTTCCTCCACATTCTTATTCCTCCAAATTAATCACCATAACAACAGAAACCCCCTCCTGCTTGAACAGTTGTGTTCCATTGAATAAACAGAGTTTACCTCTGGGAATAGTTCAGTTGTCTTAAATGCTGTGCACACCACTGTTCCTGAACATTTACATTTGTCCAAAGCAATTTTTTGCTCAAATGCAGGTGCTGTTTCTTAACCTAGCCTCTCTGGTGTTTTCAAAATACTGATTGTCAACATTTTTTAAACAGTATTTTGATGGGTGTGTTTTTCTACTTGAAACTGTTTTCCTCTGTTTCTGTAACTGGTAATTATTTTTTTTTTAATGCTACTGTCTTGACATTAAATCCAGGTCCCATGTTTCCTTAAGGTTTTACTTTTCATGCTGACAAATACTCTGGTTTTTCTTAGATGTTTACTTCAATTTTGTGAGACACTGTTTGTTCTCCCTCTTTTATTGTTCATTTATCCCATACAGTTTATTTGATTATTGGTTTTGTAATGAACTAAATGCTTCATTTTAATTCATCAAACATTAATCTTAGTTACAGCTTTATTTAAAACGGTTGCTTACTTGAAGTACAGAACCTCTTTCAAATTTGGTTCCAACTGGATTACCCTGCTGACTTCCCACCTTCAGAGGAATTTCTCTGCTCCAGTGTAAGAGAAATTCCACTGAGAAGGGACACAGTATAAACAAATGAGTTGATGTTTTGTTGAGTTTCTGGGTGGAGTTTCGTTTTATGTTTTTCATTCCCTGCACTGTGTGGGGAGACATCTTGCCAGAGCTGATGCTTTGAGTGGCATGCCCTACTGCTGCCATTCCTCTTCCCTACCTGTGCAGGGAAGAGTTGAACATCTGGGCTGTCAGCCCAGCATCTCTGAGCACTGATGTTGTCACGTGTCTCATTACTCCCCAGATAGGCACACACTTCGGAGAAGGTGAGATTGCAAGTGCTTCCTGAGGGGCTCTGGGCACTCACGTAGCCACTTGTAGCTGTTGGAGCGTTTGCCAGCCTTTTGGGTTGCTGAGTGCCCCCTCACCACAGAAGACTTAGTAAAGCTCCACTCTGCTCTAAACTCATCTTTTTTTTCTACCAGGAAGCAACAAGGTCCCTTTTTCTGTGAAAACAAAAAACATAGTTAGCTAACCCAGTGCCCCTGTCCCAGCAGAGCAAAATGATGGGAGGTGCTCTCTACGTGAAAGTGGAGCATTGATGCTGGAACATTGTGCCCCTTGCAAACGTGTTGTCTTTGCTCTGTGTCAGTGCTGCCTTGCTGCACTTGCTGCAGCACTCCACTTTTATTTTAGAGAAGGAGTTCAGAATCCTGCGAAACATCACCTCTACTTCTAATAGTGTACTTTGAGAGGATAACTACTAAATTTGAGTAATCCTTATTTAGCAGCAAGGCAAAAGCTCAGTTTTATGTGCTCCCCAGGTGAAGCACACAAAATGTGTAAATGAGCACGAGCCTTCACACGCACCCTGTGAGCTTCGAGACACGCAGCCTGCGCTCAGCTGTGATCCAGCTAAACACGGGCATGCTTTGCTTTTTGATCTTCCATTGGCTAACCACAAATTCAGCCTTGTTGGAAACACGAGCTTGAAGAAGGTTCTTGTGTGTGTGTATGTTCTTGTTGTTCTTTACATACTTTGTTTTGTGGTCCTCGTTACTGACGGCTGCTTTTGTTTGTTTCCTTTTTTTTTTTTCCTTTGTCCATTTGACTTTCCCAATATGGTGTGTGTGTTGCTACCAGTTTCTATTGCTCCACCCCCTCCCCCTATGCCTCAGTTGACTCCACAGATACCTCTCACAGGCTTCGTGGCCAGGGTGCAGGAAAACAGTAAGTTTGGACAAGCTGAGCTGTTAAAGGGTAGAGCCTACTCTCTTCTAGCATGCATGGCTGGCAAGTCAGACTCTATTTTGTTTCCTTTTCCAGAAGCTAATACCATCTTGCATTCTAGTGTCAATATGCTATTGGAGCTGAAGGGCACACTCTTCAATATTCTGTAACATGTGCATGATTAGTACTGACCCATTTAAGTTCTGAACTGCAAATTTATTATAGAAATACAGTGTGAAAGTAGCATATGTTTGGTGTGAATATAAAATTGTATTTTAATTGAAAATACTAATATCATGTTGAATCATCCTGCCTTTTTCACAAGGGATAATTTATTAGTTCTTATTAGAAAGGCCTATGTGGACTGTCAAAACATGTGCTGTGTAACCATTGATTCCAATACTGTAGCATTTTTCAGGAAGCTGTGCAGTCAATTGAAAACGTGCAGTCTTAAGATCTAATGCATTACAAAGGAGCTTGTAAGGCATCTCTCCTCTTGGCAGCCTTTCATTCTCCATTTCTCTGTGTTCTCTAGCCCTGTTTCCCTGCTGAGCTTCTTGCAGCATAGCTCTGCTTACTAGGTTTGCCAGAGATGCTCCCTAGCTCTGACCGGTGCTGCCAGGTGTTTATACTGGTAACTCTGCTTTTACCATTACTGCTTGATTCCTTTCAGGTGAGTGTTACTGTCTCAGGTGCTAGTGTAGGGGTAAAGTCCTGTTCCTGATCTGGGGATATCTTTTCTGTAGGAGTACCTTGCAGTTCTGTAAACAGTAGACTAAATGCAATGTAGATAGGCCATGAAGTAAATAAAGAATGTTTTTAAAGTGTTTGGGAACCATTTTGAGGTTTGCTAGGATCTCAGGAGCTACTACTACACAGTTAGCTATATAGGTCCAGCATCCCTTTCAGGACCCCATGTCTGAGTGGTGCTGCTGTTCCACTTCCCATTAGAGCTTTTAAGTGGTCGTGTTCTGAGCACTCCTCTAGAGATAGGAGGCATCTCTCTGGTTCTCATCTGAAAAGAAGGTGTTTCAGTGATGTGCTAGGCAAACAGTAAGAATCATGTTGATGTAGAATAGTGTGCCACAAAACTGTGTTGACAAATCTTTCCAAAATACAAAGTGTAGAGGTAAACCTGCTGAATATGAAGGTTAGATAATGTCTTCACTTGCAGATAAACTTGAGAAAATTGACACCTGCTTCTGAATTGTTCCAAGCATTGTCCTCCTGGAGATAACACAGCCCTTGGGAGAGCAGAGGTGAAAGGGGCAGACTTACTTGTGTGTGCAACAGCAAAATGCAAGCTAACTTGTGAATGAGATTGCAGCAAAACAGCTGAAGCTTGAAATCTGGTCATAGGAATTGTTCTTTATTTTCTTTATTTTAATAATCCCTTGGGTTTGAAAGTTATATAACTAGTATGGCTTGGAGCTGCTGCTGCCCAATTTTGGAGGCAGGGGTGTGTGTGGCAGTCTGTGCATATGCTCAGCAAAACTGGCTGTAGAGGCTGTTGAGTTTTGGCATTGTGTGCTAGACTTTCATCTGCCTCGTTTTTCTGCAAGAAGTCTCTAGGGAGACGTGGGTAGACTTGTCTTATCATAGAGATCTGTGGGTTTGGAAAGCAACAACCTCTACTTGTGGACTTCTTTCAGAGGACAAGTACAGAGGACTTAGAAACTATGCAACGCCTTTTCTTTTTCTGCTGCACCCAAACTGTTGCTGCCTGCTTCAGAGAGGTTTTCCTGTGTGTCTGGTTCTCAGGGACAATTGATTGGATGTAGATTGCTGTACTCTCACATCCACTCCTTTCAAAAGGACTCTGCTGGTCCCCATTTAAAGAACAGGGATGGGAATTTATGAAGAGAAGATATCTCAGTTTGGAGCTGTGTAAATACTCGTCCTTTTACCCTTTCTCATTTAGCGTGGCTTTTTGTCTGCTTTTTTCCCTTACTCTAGGAGAAGTGATGCTATCCTAGAGTCTGGCTAAGTTTAGAATCAGGAATGGTCTAGGTTAAAGCCTAAGAGGCAAGGGGATACTTCAGTGGGGTGGCACTTGTCTAATTTTCTGTTCCATTCTCTCCTCTTGTTTAAATGTGAAGTTGAATTGTTTTAAATGTTTCCCATAAAGCTTGCAGTTCCTGCACTGCATCTCAGTTAGAGTATGTGTTGGTGCTTTCACACTTGCATTTCCTGCCCTCTTTCCTTCTTTTCAAATATGCAGCTTCGCTGTTGAATAAAGATAATTTTTCTTTTTGCATTTTTAAATTTTTTTGCATTTCTTAAGGTAAAGATTTCTCAAGATCTCAAAGGATTGTTGTTTCAACACTGGTTTTTTTCCTGGCTGCAGACAGAAATTAAGGGGAGAAATACATTTTGTGGAAGATGTGCAGAAACTACAGCACAAAACCAATCCATTCATAAACGGTGTTGTCATGTGTCTGTGGTGGATTAATGAAGCCTGTCTGTGAGTGCTATTCAGTAACAGGCAAGACGCAGCATTCACTCTGCCAAAGACTTTGTTAGTCTGTCTCCAAGTGACATAAATGGGCTTCTGTATGGGAGAGGAATCACTAATACAGTGGCAGCCAGTCTTAGTGATGGAGAGCGCTGTGGGGTGTTCAGCTCAGCTGGTCACATTGAAGAGGAGCTGGGCTTGCAGGTGAAGAATTGGTCCAAGGGTAGGGAGCAGGCAGGATGCCCGGGCTAAGGCAGCCCCTGCCCCAGCAGCTCCTGCTGCCTTCTGCCCCTAGCAGCAGGTCTGGCTTTCCCTGTCCCAGCGCAGCCAGTCGGACCCAGACAGGACATGGGAGCTGTGCCAAGCCCCTTGTCAGGGGCATGGGGCTGAAGAGCAAAGGTTAAGTCACCTCTGGAGCAGTGACCAGCCAAAAGTAAAGGGTGTTCAAGCAAACAAAACCCCTATTTCTAATCTCCAGTGCTATTGTAACTGTCAGTAGCTAAAGCTTCACTCAAGGCAATGTTCTTCCCTTGCTCTGTAGCTTGGCTTTCTTCTCAAAATTTGTGTGCTGGAGCTGCACGTTCTGGGTCCTGATGGCTCGTTCCATCAAACCCTGCCTAGAGCAGTGGTTTTCAGCCTGTGTTTTCAATGTACAGAATCCCAAGTCTCTTGAAAATGAATCTGTATTGCTGTGTAACAAAGTTGGTGTTAGTGACAGTGGCTTCCTTTCAGTAACTTCTGGCTTTAGAGTGCTTACACCTAGGTCCATGTGTAGCGGACCACAGTTCCCAAGTAATAGGATAAAGTGACTTGATAGCTTGCATCTGAGTGTGCCATCTCTCTACTTTGCTGCCAGCTGCTGTGAACATTACTGGAAACTGATTTGATGAACTGACTTTAAAAGTGATTTGTACCATAATGCCTTTCTCTTTTTCCGTTTCCCAAAGCAACTTGTAGTTGTGCTGATTGGAGAATCTCAGGGCAGGGATTTGACATTTTGGATTATACACTTAATTCCTTGAGCACTTTTTCCCTAAGAGCAGCAGCTGCCTGTTGTAGTTTCTTATTTATTAATTGAATCCTGAATGTGTGTGCACACACACACAAGCTAGTCTGGAACATAAGGATCTATACAAAGCTTGTCTTCTGCAGAAGAATTACTTGGCTTCCTCTTACCTGGTTAAATCTCAACAAAGGGAAGAGACGTATTTATGATCCACACCAGATCTTTTTGTCCCCTTAATGCTAGCTCTGAGAGGGAAGGAATCCAAGGAAGCAGTGTTCAGAAGTAAATTAAAGTGACTGTTACAGACAAAGGATTTGTTACCAAACAGTCGAGCTTCTGGCCCAGTCCAGAGGCCTGTTGCTGCCTGGCTCAGAGGGTGCCACTCGGAGTCCTCCATAGCTAACGCTGCAGCGCATGGACATTGGAGCAGGAAGCTTTCCTCTCTGCTGATGTTCAGCTTATGCCCCGCAGCATGTGCTTTGACTCTAGTAGCATTTATACGTAGATTTGACCACTAATAACAAATATAGTTGTGTGTTGTAGTTGTTAATACAAAGCCTCTGTTTCTAATCAGTGCATGGTATTATAGTGCATGCTATGTGTGTTGTCCCCCCACCCCTTTTATTTACAGTGTACAGCCTCAGGTTTGTTTGCATCTCCACACTGTTTTGATTTAAGAAAAAACCAATAATCTCCAAACATTTCTAGTTGCTGATAGCCCGACTCCTCCCCCGCCGCCGCCTCCCGACGAGATGCCGATGTTTGATGACTCTCCTCCTCCTCCACCCCCACCCCCCGTGGATTACGAGGATGAGGAGGCTGCTGTTGTGCAGTACAGCGATCCCTATGCAGATGGCGATCCTGCTTGGGCACCTAAAAACTATATAGAGAAAGGTAAGAGAAGTGTTGCAGCTGCGTTAGTGCAGTATCAGAGGGTTAATGGTATCTGAAGGGGATGAAGCACTTAACGTGCGTCCAGTGAAAACAGCCATTCTCCCTCCTTAGTCAGAAATCAAACCACGCTTTCCTTAGATTGTGCCTACACCTAATGTGGTAAGACATAATCCTTCTATGGACCAATTATAAAATACCTTCAAGCATTCTAGAATGGATGAAAAAACAAAAGCTTCTTTACAAGAAGCAGATGTAAATTGGATGGCTTTCATCTTTGCTGAGATGAACTGTCTGTACCTACCTCAGGATTGCTGGGCAATCATCTACAAACTGCTACAAAACAGCCAGAAATTCCAAACTGTATTTATCCCATCAAACTAGATGACTAAAGTGGATTATTAGACTTTGAACTATAAAATGTGTTGAGGCTTCCTTGGAGATTTATTAAGGATTTCAGATCAGCAGACTATGAACTGTGCTTAGGTATGAACTCACCTAGTAAACATCTCTTCCCATGAATAATGGAGAAGCAGATTTCCTGCCTGTGGAGTTGTCTGTGTTGTGGCACTGACCATTTTGTCAGCAGCAGTGCTGCCAGTTTTCTCATGAGCTGGCTGGTGCTGTAGTGAGTGTGAAATGGGGCCAGGTATGTGTGGTACTTGGGACAGAGCTCCTGTGTTCCATCTGCACTCAGAGCCGGACTGTGTGCAGGACATACCCATGGGATGGACATAACTGATGCAGCACATCATTATTTGCTGGGCATTAAGATGTCAGATACCTGAGAATATATGTAGGTGTAAAATAGTGGATTCTTGGAATTCATAAAGCTGATCAGTTTTGAAGGGTAAGGCTGTGATGTCTGAAATCTGTATATTCATAGTAGTAGTTTTTAACTCCAGTATTGTTGGTGGTGACGTTCTTTCCTTAGGGAGATCTTCATTAATGGTACACAGTGACTTGGAGGTTAGTAAGAGTAAAGTATTCACCAAGCAGGTACTGAAAAATAGCAGATGTCACTTCTCCTTTCTCCTACAGTAACTCTTCTACTTGCACTCAGTGCAGCTCCTTGAAAAGTAATGCCAGAACTTCTTTTCCCATACGTTTCATTTGTATGTAGTGGCTTTAGCAGTGATGAGTGGAAGATCACACTGAGGTACAAGCAGGGGCCCTAGTGGACTGATGTTTAACAAAAATTTTTTTAGTCATGTTCTCATCAAGAGATTCATATACAGGGATCTATATGTTTTTGAGAAAATCTGATCAGAAATGGGTGCCACACTCATGGAGTCAATTATTTAATAGCTCAACTTTAAAGTATCCATAAGCTCCACTTTATGTGTCACAGTCAGACATCTCTGCCAGGAGCTTAACTGAGCGTTCAGTGTAGTCACCACCCACTTCTTCCTGGCAGCTAATGTTGCAAGGAAAGTGAAATTCCATTTTTTGGACTTAATGTTGAACAGGAAAAGCATGTGAATTCATTATTGAAAACCCCAGGATAGCAAACTAATCTTTTAATATTTTCTGAAGTACAATTGTTTTTTAATACTGTTGCTATTAATAAAATGCTAAATGTGTCCCTGTTTATTCCACAGTTGTTGCTATATATGACTATACAAAGGACAAAGACGATGAGCTGTCGTTTATGGAGGGTGCAATCATTTATGTGATAAAGAAGAACGATGATGGCTGGTATGAAGGAGTTTGCAATCGAGTAACTGGCTTGTTTCCTGGGAATTACGTTGAATCAATCATGCACTATGCCGATTAAAATCCTTTGCTTTTCAAAGTTTGGTCTTGTATTCAAGTCATACCATGATTATTTGCAAGGGGTAACTAAAAGCTAACAGAATTGTCTTAATATACTTTCAAGAAATTGTGCCCATTTCTTCAGGCCATACTGTTTTAATGGTATGATTGAATGTCCATCTCTGAGTCTCTGGGGACAGTACGTCTTACCTGATGGCAATTTGTAAAACAAGCAACTGTCTATAACTGGTTATACTTATTTACTTATGCATTGTTAATTTTATGACCAGCCTAAATATTATGGGGAAGTAGGGTATAATATTTAATGAACCATGATCAGATTGTGCCATTACATTTTTCAGTACAGCATGGTAACTAACACTACGTTAGACTAACATATTAAAATCTGGATGAGAAGTTTAATGTTAGTGCTGGTCATATTACTTTTTGTTTAGACTCTTTGCTCATTCTTGAACTATATTTGTTTAAAGCATGCATACAAACTTATGTATTGAAATATACTTTTTTAAAAATCCAAGATGCTTCCAATTGTTGTAATCTTTACCTGGAGTATTCTCACTAAAGTCTATTACAATGAGTTGTTTGGGTCTAAGGTGTCCATGTGAATCAAAAAATGGGTGGTCTTATGTATGTGTAATTTGTACCCAAGTTTTTTTAATGAGTAAATTTACATTATGACTTTTTCCATTCATAAATATATAAGTGAACCAAAGGTCTTGTCCATTACTTTGTTGGTTGGCTTGGCAAAGAAGTTTGGAATGCTAACGTAGCAAAATCATGGCTGTGTTATCCTAGGCAATGTACTAAAAAGCAAAATGTTTGTAACATGACTTTATCACTGACAGAGGGCAAATAAATTAGATCTGAAACCTGAATTACACACTTATACATACTCTTAAAAGTTCTTTTCTGCCAACATTTTATTTCAGCAAGGGTTCTTGATTGAATCTAGTTACCTAGATGCAGTAAGTTGGACACCATCTGTAAGTGAAGCTCTCTGTGGATACTCTGTGTGGCTTGGAGACGTGCCCCACTGAGCAGAGGGAGCAGGCTGTCCTCAGACAGCACCCAGGGGAACACACACCACAGCAACTCGGCCATTGTGTTCAGGGATCACAGGCAGAGAGAGATGTGTGCTGCCCTGCTCGGCACATTCTGTGGCTGAAATGACCTGAGAAGGAATGTGGTAGTACTGGATAATTACTGTGAGAGGAATGTGTCTGGGACTTCCAAGCAGGCTTCTAGAAGGGTAATGAATACATTCTATAAATGAATGATGGAAAGTGATAGAGGTGCAGGTTTGACTGGCAGGTGAATCATTCATTTTTAGTGTGAGTTAGAAATACTGAGCCTTTCATTTTCTGAACTGTAGCAATCTCAAGTTTTGTATCTTGTTAACTGCTAGCAAGTAGCCACCAAGAGCATGAATTGGAACTCCCTGATGTATACAACCAATTAAAATCTACAAGTAGTCTTGTATAGTAAAAAAGTATCCATATGTACAATTTCAGGTGCTTCTGTTGTTAAACAGCCAGGGAAACATTCAAACCATCTCTCTTCACAGGAGTTTTACAGCTCCTGTACATGCATGCTTTGTTTAATAGTGTAAACAAGTGAAATTTGGAACAACTTCAGTTCTTATACACTGATTTCTATTTATTCTCATTGTGGCCTTTGTGCATCAACATGTAAACATCTTCCCCATCCCGCACAATCAATAGCCCCCACTAAAACAATTGTACAGCACAGATTTGCTCTGAATTGCACAGCTTCCTGCAGTAAAACACTTTAAATTTTTTTTTAAAAAAAAATTAGAACCTCAACAAAAAAAAGAAGTTTTTTTAAAAAAATAATTTTTGGTAGCTTGTGTTGGAAGCAAATAACTTTTGAAATGAATTTAGGCACAGTCGGGTGAGTAGCTGCCAGAAGGAGTGGAAGGAGATCTCTCACTTGTCTCGCAGGAGAACCATTTCTGTCAGGTGCACCAGGGCCTCTCTCTCGGGGGACGGCCGCAGTTTGCGGATCTCGCGCGTCGCCGCGTGGCAGTAGCGCTGGGCGAGGTAGGTCGTCTGCTGCACACCGTCACTCTGAGGTGAGGGGACAGGGAGAGGAAACGGACAGCTGATCAGCCTCCTCCTGCCTTTTGCCTCTTCCCCTTACGGGGGCAAGTTTCAAGGTCAGTAAGTACCCTCAACACATATTCTGAAGGGGAAAGGAAGATGATTCACTCCGCATTTGTGGAATCCTACATACCCTCCCCAAATTGTCAAAATACTAAAACTCATCCATGCTAAATGTAAGTGTACTTACAAAACAGCACTGGTATTAATGATGTACTAGAAACTTATATAGTTTATCCCCTCCCCTCCTGCTCTAAATAGAGATGTATAAAAAACACATGCTATTCTGAAAAATAGGTGTTAAAGCACAGACCATTACTTGGTCTTTTTAGACCAGAGTCAATTAAAACTGGTATGGGGTGTGCACTGCAGTTACAAGACTGACTAGTAATTACATGCCACTGACACCAGTTGTTGGATACAGCTCCTCCTCAGCTGAAGGAACTGAGTTCATGACCTTTTTACTTTTTATTATGTGGATTTTATGCTATTGGAGAGGAAAAAAGAAAAAGAAAAAACACCTCTTCAGTAAATAGCATTTCTGCCAAAACACTGTGCCAGTAGGAGCACTTAAGAGCTCTAACTTGGCATTGTACATTGCATGCTACTCAGCAGGTATTTGACAATGCAGCCCTGCTATTTTACTTTGAAGGCAATGAATTTCAGACAGACCATCAGGCACAGCAGAAATACTTGGTACCAGTCTTACCTGCAACACGTATTTCCATGCTCGTTCAACATCGCCTGGCTTACTGAATCTCCTCATTATCAGAGCATTCATTTCTGGAAACTAAGCACAAAGGGAGAAGGTTTTGTACTGCTTTTGAGTTGTTTTCTGTATAGCTGCCTGCCATGCTAAGGTCAGACTGACAGTAAGGTACAGACCTCTTCCCCTGCCTGTGTTGTTGCTACAGGTGTAGCTTATTTCATACTTGCAGTCTGCACAGGAGTGTGGTGCAGCAGAGCCCAAGCATTTAAAACTTACACTGTCTGGCTCTGCTGCCTGCAGCCAGTTGTTAGCAAAAGTCAGCACCTGCCCTTTCATCATGGGAAGCACATGCTCCAGTGTGGTCATTCCTGATGTGGCTACTACCTGGTGTATGATCTGCATCAGGTATTTTTCTATCACAAAGGATGGTTAGTGTTGACACTCCTAGAAGAAGCACCTCTTCCCCCACATGTACAGCAGAACCCAGGACATTTGTTGCTGCAGTATTGCACTGTTCAACTTGTAAAAACCCCTCATGGTAACGTTGGCTTTTATATCCACTTACACTTTCCATTGTACTGGTATTTCATAGGCACAGGCTCTGCCTGCGCAAAACTTAGGACATTTTTTTTTTAGTAAGAGAAAAATGACAACCATAAGGTATTTTGTTTTGTCACATAGCATTTGTAGTTAGCACTGCACACTCAATTGACTACAAATCAAGTAGGTAACTCAAGTCAGTTGTCTGAGAAAGTCACATCATTTACATGTAGCCTCTTTCTTTAAACAGCCTAGAAACAGAAAAACTTAGTGCTTAACAAAGGCCACAACTCAAGGCATCTACTCTGCAGAAAAATTCTTTTTAAAATAGAGAGGTGTTGGTTCATCTTGTCTGAAAGGATTAGAGTCAAAGAAAGATGATTTTATTGCCGTACACTTGTAAACAATGATGTGCTTCCCTTGCATACCTTTGGTCCTGAAAGTGCAGCTTTACAACCTTGTTCAGGTACAGACATGTAGCAGCATCCCTCAGTGTTGTGACATTTTCCTATTACTCATACGTAGTCTTGGAGATACATTTAGCAGTTTATTGGTGACTCATGCTTTCTCTAGATCATGGCTTTCTCTAGATCCTAGCTTCCTTCCCAGGTAATGACAATTTAATTGCAGTGTTCATGCAGTCCAGTCCGTTTTCACATTATTCATATTTACAATTATATAAGATGCATATGGGGTCACTTTTTATATTTAAACACTAAAGGATATGAAAACCTCCAAACTTGTAAGGCAAAGCTGTTATTAGCAACTCTGCAGATTCAGTGGGCAGTATATAAGCATTTGACAGGAATGCTTATAAAAATAAGCCCTCATTCTTCAGCTCTACTAGTTTTGAGTAGCTTTAGAATTAGCATATACTGGTGTATTTCCTTAAAAAAATAAATGTTTGGGGTTTTTTTTTACTGAGTGAATTAACTTTAAACACTGAATAAATAGGTTTCATATCAAGCTAAATATTTTTTTCTCCTTAATATTCTAATGCACAAAGATGTATTTCAGAGGGAAGGAGAGGATGGGAAGAAGAGGGGAAGAAGAAGATCCAGAGCACATTAAAAACTAACGAATGTTTGTCAGGAAGACAACTTCGGGAGTACCAGCTATATGAATGGATAGCAGTAATATTAATTTGAAGAGAAAAGACAGCCTATAATTAACAATTACATTTTGGACTGTCTTCAAGTCCTGGCTCACAAGTTTGTTCTCAGATACAAATAGCTAAAAGCTATTTTTAGTAGCAGCACAGGTGAAGTGTCTGTTGAAGCTCCACATTTTTTTAGCACTTACGTTTGTTTATATATCAGTTAAGCCTGTAGTGGTGCTGTTTTTCTAATTTCTTGAAAACAGAAGGAAATTCTCAGCAAAGGAGTCTTCCAGTTAATGCAGAAAACTTTGTAAGATGGTAAAGTTATGTTTCAATTAAAAAAATACATCTCCTATCTATCAAATATATAAAGGAGGAAAAGCATTTAAAATTGATCTACAAAGAACAAAATTTTAAAACAGGACTGACCAGTTTTCTTTTCTTGTATTTCTCTATTACGAGCTAATTTATCTTATAAAGCTAATTAAAAGACAGATGAAGTTCAGAGACAGACAACCCAAACAAATGAATAAAAGAATAGTTTTAATTTAAAAATTGGAATATTCAACACCCACAAGACAATCAACGTCACCCATTCTCTGCCAAAATCGAGCATTTGCAACATGCCTTGTTTCTCTCTGCACGTGGCTTTAGCACACACACAAACAGCTTCACAATTGCATTCTCTCTCTCTACCTGAGTCTCTCACTGTTCTTGGGATGGCTCCAGTTGCTGATGACTAACAATCCTGAAATAATGATTCAAGAACGTGCTTGTGAATCCCCCAGATGAGTGTGTGGGGAGAGACTGAGAACATGGAAAAGGTTGTTCTGAGCATGCATTTGTCTGCTGTGTCAATTGGCCAATACTCTGTGCTTCCCTGTCTTTTCTGAGACATGGGTCCTTGGAAGCGCCCAAAGGATAAGGAAGCAAACAGATGCATCTGTTCCACCTCCCCCCCACCTCAGGCTCTTTAAGAGTGGGAAGTAAATGTCAGAGTTGTTGAGTTTTTTAAATTATTTAAAACATTTCCCATGTCAAGCTCTAAGCAATTCCACTGAGAGATCATAGACGAGAGCTCTGCTGGACTAACTGTGCCAGTTTTTATATCATGCTGTGAAGTTTGATAGGAAGGACTGCCTTAAGTCTCAAATCTGCTTTCCTCTGAATGAAGCAGAGGTGAACCAGAAACTTGAGCAAGGTGCTCTAAGCCAGTTTCTTACCCGTTTATGGATTAGCACCAGTTTTAATGTTTCTTTTCATGCTGCTCACACTTCTGTTTTCCTTGTACTCCTACAAATCACTTTTAAGGCACTAAAATTCTTGACCAATTTTAAGCTTGTTTTATTTATGACACCCCTTTTTCTCGTATACAGCCTTCACATGGGATAGCGACTCACATTTGTAGCTGGATAATACTTGAGGATTAAGAGATGAAGAGATCAAATCCAATAAATAAAGGTACCCATCTAAAAGCCAGGCAGGGATTTCAGTTCTTGGCCCCAGGATGGATACAAGGGCCAGAAAAGGCTCCATACATAGTCAAGCCTGGGAAAAACAAGATGTCTCAGGAGAGAACACAAGCAAGAAGCTACTTAGGAATAACCTACAGAAAACGTGCTAAAACTCTGTGAATACCTACAAGAGCCTAATAATAAGTTGTGCAGGGGTGGTTCTCAGCCTGACAGAACTCGTGTTTGCACACAGAATCCACTTGACCTTGAATGCACTGATCTTTCACGTGCGCCCAGGCCATGCTCATTCCTGACACTGTAGATCTGATGCGTTTCAGCAGGACCTGGTGTGTGCTGTGAGGAGCAGTTCACACTTCTTATTTTGAGCATTCCAATTGACTTACCTGTCGACAGGCAAACAAGACGGGGCCTGTGGCTAATCCAAGCTTGAGATCTGCTGCTGTTGGTTTCCCCAGACGGTCAGCACATGATGTGAAATCCAGCACGTCATCTATCAGCTGGAAAAAATAAGCATACAGATTATTTTAAACTTTCTTCTTTAAAAACGAGAACTAAATATAGAGTAATCCTTATTAAAGACAAGATTTGTAGAAAGGATTAAGACAGCCCGCTTTGATTTCTAAGGCACTTTGGAGAAGTTTAGATTTTAGATTCCTTTTAGTTCAACAAAAGCAGTACCTGAAAAGCTATGCCAACATTTTTTCCATACTGGTATGCAATCTCATGAACTTTGGGATCAGGGCAGCCTAGGATTGAAACCTGAAAAGACAGAAAACCCCAAGTAAATAGAAAGCTTTAGTTAGCATCCACTTTTAGTCCCTGACCATAGGTGTGACACAGCCAGCACACACAGGAGGGTTCTGAGAAAGGCAAAAAAAGCTGACTCGGGCACGTTCTCACTTCTCTCTGTTCGTGGAGACACACAACTAGCCAAGCTTACTAGAAAACAAGGCTGAACAGCAGGGCAGTATTAAAACTACATTCAAGTGTGGAAAGAGATTAGCTTCATTAAATATTTATCAGATTGAGAGATTATAATGCAAGGATAAAGAGAGAAGAAGTGTGGATGCATTGCACATGCAGGCTAATAGTCGTATACAGTGCAGTGATGGGGAAATTCTGCTAATTACATACATACATCAGCCAGGGGATAACTGGAGGTCAGACAACAGATAAATGGCCATTACATGTCTCATAAAAGATCACAAGGCTGGATGTGTTGGACCCAGTACAGGAGGGGCAGTCGGGATAAGGAAGATTATTTTTAAGGTGATGTTAACTGTGTCTGACTTGCTCAGGAGATGAGTTCATTAGCCTGCAGGGAAAGGTACTGAGGGGTAATTAGTGGCAAAGAAAGGACAGTGAATGAAGAAAGCACACCAAGCTGACAAAGGTATCACTAAACTGAGATAAAACATTTCACTTGAATGTACACTCCACTACTTAATTTTGCTGAATAAACTCCACAAAACTAAAATACAGGACACAAACTAAGGTTTGAGAATTAACATCTTGCCTCAAAGTAGGGCATTTATGCCTTTTGCATTTATGTATTGATTATACGTTGCACAAAAATGAGGTTGGTTATATTTAAATACTCGGATTTATTTCATCCTTCAATAAACCAATCAGGAGCAGAGGGGAAAAACCCTGGTTTATTACGGGCATTCCAAATCTGCTGTGACTAATGCAGGGAGTGAAGACACATATGACTTAACGTAAGACTAAAAATACATGCTATCAAAACCACACAATATAAAAATACATATGTACATACATATATGTATAAATTCCTCTTTAAGACTATGTAAGGTAGGATCATTAAAAAAAAAAAGCTACCCCCAAACCAAACCCAAATTAAAAGTGAGTCCAGTAGTAGCTTAGAAGATGAACATGAAGATTGAAATAAGAAACATTATATCCTAATAAATGTGATGCAACTTGCACAAGATGAGGTATTTAATGCATCAGTGCACTTCATATCTGAGCATCAGAACACTTCCCAGTCATAACCTGCATCTGTGGATAATAACTAAAACCCAGAGGAATCTGGATGCCTGAGGAATTAACAGCATCTTATATTCCCCAATTTTATTTAACAGACAATGATAGTATAGCAGGAAAATAATGCTACTTATTTCTAATAATTATACAAAATCCTGAAGGCTATTAAAGTGAACTGCAAATATGAGATATTTAAATAGACATTGCTAGGAGCTATCAAAGTAGAACATTTTGCCCTTTTATCCTCCTTTTGATGTTTGTCTCCTAAATAGCAGTATTTGCCCAAAGATCTAACAGCTACTGCTTTACCATGCCCAGCAAACTTCTGGTTGCTTCTGTAATACAAATCATGGTATCAGCAAGGCAGGGGAACTGCATCTACCCTGTTTCAATGAAATCTTCACCTACCACTACATTTCATTTCATCAATGCAAAATTAACTCTTGCATCATAATTCCTATTCAGGTTATGAACATATCCTGTTCATAGACAAAAAGAGACCAAAAAAATTTTTTTTAATCCAGCAGATTGATTTGCCAGTCATCCTCAAATGAGCAACCCCCTGACCATGACCACATCATAAACCTGCAATGACTGGGTCCTGTCTACCAGGAAGTTCCTTCAGGATGCAATTTCTCAAACTGCTCTTGTGGGTTATTGCCCCCAGCTGGACACTGGCCGGGATGCAGCCAGGCAGCCTCACTCCCACTCGGAGTGTAACTGAAGCCATACTGGGATAGCAGCATGCATTTGCAAATACAAATCAAGATAAGCAAGGCAGTACAATGACTTGTTTAAATGATAAAGCTCACCCTTTGAAAACATCCTACAGCTCCCCTAATAGATATGACTGGTTCATGACAAATTTAGTCTTGCAAGAATTCAGGCCTGTCCTCCACTGAATCATGATGAAAAATCCTTCCTAATACCAAGGGGAACGAATTCTTTAGGAAGGTTCTTCAAATTCAGCAAAGCAAGACAATCTGCTTGGTGTTATTTCAAACATACCTTTTGCAATAAAAAGTTGTTTCTGTTATATGAGAGACTATAAACCAATTTTGCCTCTTGACTGAATTCCAATCCATAAAATCTATCATCAGCTCTGGGTAGATACATCCTGCTCTGATATTTAATATGTGCCAATATGGGAGCTGGCATTGAAAGCACTTGCACATCTCTACCAGTGCCCTGCTGGGCCAGAATGTGCTTGAATAAACACTACAAGAGATCTTTGTTCTTGCACTCCTGTATTTGTGGACACCATGGAAAGGAAAAGGCTCTAAAATCTTCCCCTATTCTAGCCTTTCTCCTCCATTCCCATCTCCAGAAAGCAGTCAGGATCCTGCTTTCTCATCCACAGCTCATCCACCACTGTTTTTCTAGACAGGAGCACTGTTCCTCTTTCCAGTAGAATCACCAAATAGTTTAGGTTGGAAGGAAACTAAAAATTCTTTGGTTCAGACATCTGCTGTAAGGAGAGTTTACTTCACAGTTAGATCAGGTTTCTCAGGGCTATGTCCAGTTGACTTCTGAGCATCTCCAAGGGTGAAAAATCCCACACACTGTCTGAGCTACTTGGTGCAGTGTTTGACCAACCTCACGGAGAAATTTTTCCTGACAGCTAACTGAATTTTTCCACGGTAAAATTTGTCCTTTCACTGCACATCTCTCCATCCTCTCTACGCCCTCCAATGACAAGCTGGAGATGGCAGGAGGATTCCCCCTTTGCCTTTTCTACTCCACACTAAAACCAGCTCTTGCACATCACTGGCTCCAGCCCCTGCCCTCACGGTGGACCTTCCCTAAACTCCCTCTGGAGTGTCCACGTGTGTCCCGTATGAGGGAGCCCAGCCCTGCAGCTGGACAGTCCCTGCCCCGCACGTGCTGCTGCGCTGGCAGCGATGCACCCACCCCGAGCTGGTCCTTCACTGCTGCAGGGAACACCCCTGACCTGCTCCGGGCTCCTCACGCCCTTCTGGGAACTCCCCTGGCAGAGGGAGATGTCTACTCAGAAGAAGCCCCACACAAGGCAGACAACTATCTCGTCCCGAGTCTGCATTTTCATGCATTTGACCTTTTCTCAAGTAATTAATATTTTCACATGTTAAACAAGTACTTGTTTATGAAGAATTGTACTTTTGCAGTAATGAAGATTATCTGCCTGAATATATGTGACACGTGATCTTTTTCACAGCAAACATTATAATGAAGAAACACCCCCAAAGGACTTACTGTATTTAAAATAATAAGTAAGGAGATTTACTGGCTGACCATAATATCTGACACTACTGATGCTACTACCCTACATCTGTCATTGGGTGTTACTGCAGTCTGCAGGCCTAGTTGGGGATTGAATTCTGCTGGTGGGGGTCAGATGTCTGCTTCTCCTAGACACCAGTTCCACATCCTGGTAGGATTTTCTGATGGAGCCCTGTGCACACACCAAACTGGGAACTAGTTATAGCAGGAGCTCACAGGTAGATCCAGAGCTGCAGACTATTCCTTTCATCAGTCCCTTCCACAGCCCTGCCTTGCACGGGGAGGCTGCATGCTTTCTCCAAATACAGAAATCAAGCATCTCTAATGCAACCTTACACATCTCAAAGCAAGCATGATTTAATCCCTGTCTGAAAGTAAACTGTGCAAAATATAAACAGTTTCATGAGGCTCAGGAATTCATATTACTGCAGAGTTAAAAAAAGACAGAAAACCTGTTCAAGCTATTTTGCTATCTCCAGCTGGTCTGATGACTAAACAGAAATTCCACTTCAGCTTTATTGTTTCTGAATTCTTGAACTAAAGTCATTTCTCATGTTTCTCTGAAAAATGCCTTGCTAAATTAAGGCTTCAATGACTGTCTGGGCCATCTGCCACTGCTTCCTTTTACAATATACTTTGACTGAAACTTTGGTAACATTCCCCCTGCAGAACTCTTGTAGAAATATACCGGAGACTGCGATGGCTCTTAACGTCTTGAACAGACTGTTCTGTCCATAAGTCCTAACTTGAAGGACTTTTGATTTAAATGCAGTAATGCTTTGGTGCTACTGAGTGTATCTATTACAGTGATAGGACTGGTGTTGACATACTCTCTATGACCTTGTTTACACATTTTTCCAGGTACACTCTACTCTTCCACCTCTAAGACATGACACCGTGGAATTCCAAGGTGCTACCTGAACTTGTCTGACATCTTCTTTCCAGTTAATACTTTTATTTTATTTAACCACAGCAACAAATCAGCTTGTTCCTATCATTAGCAAGAACAAAACTGCTTTTAATGGCACACTAGCCTGGTTGTAATGGATGTTCTGAAAACCAACAATCTCTCTCCTTCGTTTTGTCCCTGAAAATAAGATATGAATACTCTTGATTCCCTAACTGAATTCCTTTCAAGCTAGACCTGATGATCCTGCTTATCATTTTTGCTACAGAAAACAGAACTCCCTTCTGATTCTATTTCCTTAGTAGCCAAAGCCATCTAAACAAAAATACCTCAACACCCACATACACAAACCTCCCCACCAAATCCCAAACAAAAAAAATTTCCTTTTCACTGCTGTCAATAGAGCTATCCTAATCCATGCAGAAAGAAACTGAGACATACATACTCAACTCATTGGTACTGCCTGCAGTAAGGATCTGCCATAAAGACAGACCTCTGTCTCCATTTCCCTTTATAACACAAATTTTACAGCATATAAAATTCCAATAATTCAGTAATGGAACAACTCAGACCAGCCACTAGAAGAAAAGCAGCCAAATACCCTCTTCACCAGCATAACAGCTTCAGTCTTGAGGGCAGTGCTAAAATCCTTAACTCTTGCAAGTCACAAAAACGAAAAAGCTTAAATTAGCACATTTGAAAGGAGAATCCACCCAGTAGGAAAGTGATTTCTTCTATCTGCAAAGATTCTTTTAGGCAGACTGTCAAAAAACTTGTGTATGTTTTTAGTGAGGTAGCAGAGTAATGTGATGCCCTTTACTAGTCCAGGTGCCTACTGATATAAAAGAAGACTTGCAAAGAAAATTCTTGTCAGGGTGGTATTGCCATTAATATGATCAGTCCAGAAGAATAATTTCTTTCCTCCAACTAGAATGAAAGATATTTTCCCTCTCCCAAAATCTGTATGTCTCATTCTATGTGATCCTTCTGATATAAGCAATTTTCAACTGCTGTCTGTTGCACAAATGTACCAGTTGTCTGAGAACAAAGGAAGATGATAAACACTAGCACAGATTTTTAGTCTAATTCTCTTAGAACTCCCTCTTGCTATAGAATACACCATCTATACTGCCTTTAATTAAAAAAAAAACCCAAAACTCTCTTTTGGGGTGAGATTATTACTCACCTTCTCCATCTTCTGCACTAAAACTAAACATCTGTTTTTGAGTAAGAACATAATCTTGAATTGGATCTTTTGGCAATCAAGTAACAGAACTGAGTGAGAGGGTTGCATATAGCAATTGATAATTTAAAAGCCCAGACAAATCAAAGAGTACATGCTTCTTTTTTTTTTATGATGTGATGTAGAGATATCAGGGAAAAGGTTCTTCACCTAGAGGGTGGTTGGGCACTGGAACAGAGTCCCTAGGGAATTGGTCACAGCACCAAGCCTGACAGAGTTCAAGAAGCATTTGTACAATGCTCTCAGGCACATGGTGTGACTCTTGGGGTGTCCTGTGCAGGGCCAGCAGTTGGGCTAAGTGATCCTTGTGGGTCCTTTTCAACTCAGCATATTCTATTAATTAATTGTTTCCTCCCACTGTTACCATTTAAGGTCTCACTCAGCACCAACGAGTAGGGCCAGATGTCAAAGACGATTTAGAATCAAATTACAGGCTCAAAAATGATCAACTGAGATTTAAACCACTATCTCAAAGTTGCAGAATTTCATAAATTAAAGGCTGCCACTGGTAACCTTATTTTGATTCAATGAGGATAACAATAAATCTGTGTATGAATAAAAAACACAAAACAAAAAGTGAAAACCAATATTGAAGACTACACAGCTGAACTGTGATAGAATTCACAATTTCAAACCCATTCACATTCTGGCAGAATACCATTGAAAGGATTTGCTTTGGAGGGTCTCCAGAGGAAACAGCAATAACTAGTTTAGCTGTGAAGCTTACAGCACGGTATGTTAACTTCAGAAGAGACAGACGTACATACTGCTTTACAACTGTTTGCTATCAGACTCGCCGTCTTCTTAAAAGTCTTCTCGAGGTAGTGAGCAAATCTCTCATTCTCGTTCTCCTTGGAACCCAATTGGAGGAATTCACCTAAAAAGTTGCACAGATTGGAGGTTTTATTTGTGGGTTTACTGCTTAGGCAAGCAAATCTGAAGATAAAAATAGGAAAAGACCTTACCACGCACCAGATCTTCAATCACCTGAGTTAGAACAGAGATGATAGTAGTATTTCCAATTCGTGCTAAAGCTACAGAAGCAGCTGAGAGGATGAAGTCACCAGCTAGAACAGCCTAAGAACAATAACAACAACAAAAATTGAAAAAACGCAAAACTGATCCCTTAAGGCTCTTCCTGTGTTAGTACAGACAGTACAATTTCCTTTATTTGTCAGATCTACTCACATCACATACCTTTCCTACATAAAGCACAAGTGTCTCATTGTAACAGAGAAAAAACAGATGACCAAATATTGAAACTGAACAATTTTTTAATCCCTATTTTATTAATCTGTTTGTATTTTTGTGTATAAACGCTGTCCTCTGTAAGTAACCACTGCATGCAATACCTGAACACGTTTGCCTGTGAAGTTTTTTTGAACATTGGTTCTCTGTTTGACCATTCTGTTGTGGCTGTTATGCCATGGGAACTCTGAGCTGCTGTAAGTTCTGGTGTGCCAGCAGTGTACTGCCTTCCTTGCAATTTCTGGTGAAGGCCTTCCTTGTAATGCTCGTGAACAAACACCACTCTCAAAAAAAATTCCTGCTGCCTGAAACCAATTTTGTGTTCACCACTGAATCAGAATAACATACAGCATTCAGGATGAAGTACAAGTTCAATATATTCCAACAGCACTGCAGAGAATGGCATAGGGAATGTAAAATCAGTAAGAATCACAAAACGGGTTAGGTTGGAAGGGACCACAGCAGGTCATCTGGCCCAACCTCCCTCTCAAGCAGGGTCATCCCAGAGCACACGGCACAGGATTGTGTCCAGATGGTTCTTGGATATCTCCAGAGAGGGAGACTCTATAAGCTCTCAGGGCAACTGGTGCCAGTGCTCAGTAACCCACACAGTACAGAAGTTCTTCAGATTCAGGTGGAACTTCCTGTCCATCAGTTTCTGTCCACTGCCTCTTGTGCTGTTGCTTGATACCACTGAGAAGAGCCTGGATCAATCTTCTCGTCACCCTCCCTTCAGATACTGGTAAGACATTGATGAGGTCCCTTCTCAGTTGTCTCTTCTCAAGGCTAAACAGGCCCAACACTTACACACTTCAATCATTATCTAATGCTTCCAACAGTTCAGAAAAGGAAAACACATTTGTCTCATTCACAAACTATGCACACCTCTTCATATTTTTTCTGGCATATACCAAGACTTGGGAATAGTAGTCTTGTAAAACTCTAGGTATTTGCGCTCTGCTGAAACTCAAAGGCAAGTCTTGCACTTATTAGCAAACTCACCTTCCTCTCTCCCCAGATTTGATTGAGTGTCCTTTTTCCTCTGCGAGAATTTGCATCATCAATAACATCATCATGAACTAGACTGGCTGTGTGGATCATCTCAGCAATTATGGCCACAGAGCGCTGGCTTGCTTGCACCTCCCTAAAACAAAAAACAAGAACTGTCAAATAATTAAATCAATTATATATGCTGCAATACACTAAAAGAAATCTCTACTAAAAACCAAACGCAAAATGTTTCTCTAGAAACAGCTGTCACAGCTTTTTCATGGTCTGACCCCCTTCTTTCAAACCTGGAAGAAGGAAGACAAGAGAAAGTAAGATCACATTAGTACAGTAAGTGCAGTGAGATGTTTCCATCCTTATTAGGCCTGTTTCTACTTTGCTGCATTAACAGTACTGCAAAACTCCTGCGTTACTGACTTTAATCCCTCTAAGTCCAGACTGCATCAAGGATGCTTGGCTCCAAGACTGAAATCTGGAAAACAGCAGAGAAAAGAATGCCAGATAGCTTTGTAGATGAGTTTTAAGTTCTCCTTATCTCTGTGTTACTCTACCTATAAATGTGGCATCACAAACTCTCTAAAGCTGGATAACTACTAACCAGCAAGCTAGAGAGATCAGAAGGCATAGAAACCTGCATTCTACATTTGAAAGACATAACTCATGGATCTTATCCTTTATCTGATTACCTTAAAACCTCAGAGGTTCTTCAGAAGTCTGAGGAATTAACTGGAATTATACTGCAATCACTTTAGGATTGTAAACACCAACTACCTAACACTTACTGCAATTCAGCCTTTGGGAAGATCTAACGCCGATGATTCAACTCTCAGTAGTTCACACCTACTTTATTTTTTAAACTAAGTGAAAAGAAGGTAATGGAAGCACAGAAGCAATTATCTAGGGAACAAGACTGGCAAAAAGAACATTAAAGAGCCAACCCAGCTCACACAAAGGACCATCTACCTTATTATCCAACTGTCACTGTCTTGTTCTAGTATCCATCTTTTTCTCCTTTTCTATCTGTTTTCATCATGGGTTACATGCAGGACCCCAGAAATGGCTATCCCACTCAGCCTTCCCTCATAGGAGTAACAAGCCCACATGGATGTTTGAAAAAAAACCCCCAAACCAGAAACGAATAACCAAAAAAAAAACCCACAACAAAAGAAAAAATTACTTGTGATGTATAGATACCCTACTTCTGGCATACAGACAACAGAGAAAATCACACTGTTTTCCAGCGGAACAGAAAAAGAACTGAAACAGAAGATAATTTCAGCTCAGCTGAAGGGAATTTAAAACCTTCCTGCACTGCTCAAGTCCATTAAAATGTAGTGATTAATCACAAAATGAAAGAACATCTTGCAGTCTGCTGACATAACACTGCGTTCTGACACCTACCTCTACACAGAATTCTGCACTGCTGTCAGTGGGAGTTCTAGATCCTGAACAATAGCAGAATGTAGTTCACAGGCTGTGAAAATATGGCTTTTACACAATAAAATGTTACACAGAAAATAAGAGCTGGAAACCTTCATGGTTATTTGAAGGCAAGTCTTAATCTGGACCAGTAATTTAGTCAAATGCTAGTTCAGTGTAAATAGTTTTCCAAAATAAACTAATCTTACTCAGTAGGAGAAAACTTACCTTCAAAAAACTGTAAAGGTCTCCAGCCTCTTTCATGCACTGGTCTCCTTTTGGGGACTCCCTTTTTCATTACTTATGTCAGCAGACTGGATTTCCTACTGGGAAGCAGCAGTAAATGGCAACACTCACTGAAACACTAAAATATTTCAGTAGTATGAAGACAGCACAAAACCAGGTATTTCAACAGCAGGTTTTGAAAAGTTCTGCATTATAGTGCATTTCATCTCTGACAATGACTAAAAATGGCATAGAAATGCTCATGGCTCACGTGTTTGGTTTCCAGAATGTTAAATCAAATGTGATAATTTAATCTGAAGGACTTTTTTAAACTACTATTTCCACAAAGTCTCAAGCAAGGTTCTTCCCAATGCTGACAAAAAAAAATCTGCAGTAGTTTCCTATAACCATCTTGTGAAACTAATTTTGAATCAAAGAATGCCTATTTTAGGGGAAAACACACAAAACCCAGGATCCTCCTCATTTCCTGCCATTTTTCATTCAGCTTCGCCTGCAAAACAAAAGCAAAACTTGGCAGTAACTCAAGTCAATAGTTACCAGGGCCTCCACAAATCCAGTAAGTTGAAAGATGCCATTTTTAGGTCATTCTCAAAGTAAAGACACCCCAAGATGATGTATATTTACACAGATTTTATTATACAACTGACCATGTTCTATTTTTCAGTAGGACCCCCTGCTTGATTTAGTGATAAGGTTTTATCATTGTACCCTGAGATGTTTTCCATTACAGAATTTGTTTTGTGAACACTGAACAAGCCAAGGCTGACCATACAGGTTAAAAAACCCCAGATATGTCCCTCCAAATATCCCTCTTCAAAAGAGAAACAAAACCAAAACCACCCAGCAGTTGTCAGGGGGAACTCAAAACAACACAAACCAGTATCTACACTCTGCAACAAAGAGCTTTGCAATATGTTTGCCAGGAAGTAACTACTGCCAGTTTAAGGGTAGGAAATGATCAACAGAACTTGCAAAATTTCTGTGTTATGGCCATAGTCCTCCAAGTATGTTTCTGCTGTTAAGGCCCTGTGGCTGAGAGAAACAAGCACCTCAGGAACACAGACTGTGACACAGAAAGGCACTGCAAACTAGGGGAAGCACAGAGAATGACTGTGTTAACACGGGAGAAAGCTGCACAGCAGCTGACACCACGGGCTTCTGACAATGATGTGGAGGAGTGAAACAAAAGAGAACTAAGGTTGCCAGCAGGTCCTATCTTTAGGAAATATTCTATCGAGTTTAGCCAGGTCATTATATGTAGGTGTTTCTCACACTATTCTGATAAATTTATTTCCCTTTTCCCCCCCCTAAATCTTTTGTGTTCACTATTTTTTCTATTGTCTCTGTATTTATTTGGCCCTCCTATTTGTCCCTCTTGCTTTGGTTGCTGAAATAGAAATAAAAACTTTTACTTGTGAACACCTTTGGAGAATACAAAAACATTAGGTCCTGCCAGGCTAAGTGATAATTCTGTGAAATTCTGCACACAGATGTGTGAGAAATGCCAGTGGATGTGTGAAATTGAGGGTTTGAATGACCTCAGCTTAAACTATTTACAACAATTCTTCCTCTCACATGAAGTAAAGTTGCTATCAATACACAAAAAGCCACTGCCCAAGGGACTTAAAGACTCAGAGTTGGACTTCTGACACTTAGAACTTCAAGAGGAAAGAAACATACCAACACAGAACAATATGAATGCTTCAGTTACTTACCTTTTTGATAATAGTTCAGGTAATTCTTTATACAAATGTCATTTTCCTTAATATGACTACAATAAAGTGACCTTTTTCTAGAAGACTGTTAACCTGCTGAGGGTATTGTAAATACCTTGTCTTCCTCAAATCTAAACATAAATGATCATATCACCTAACCTATACACAGAGCCACCAGAGCACTCTGTTCCATTCTCTTGAGAAACCTCAGCTATTCTGGTGGGCCTCTGTAAAGAGAAAGAGGTCTCTCTGGACTGCCTTGTAAGATCAGAACCTGTAGCCCTGCTGAGTCCTGTTATTTTAACAGCCAAACAAGGAAAAGTATTACCTTTTATACAAGTATTGCACAAAAGAAGAAAAAAAACCCCTAACCCAGCAAATGAAAGGGCAGACAAAAGCATGCTGGATCCGCCAAGTTATAAGACAGTTGAGAATGGCAGCAAGATGAAGCAGAAACTGAACATCAGCAACACAAACCCCAGAGGCAGAACAGAAAAATGCTAGGGATGAACAGCACAGGATATTGGCTCACTCTACAAGTCTACGGGTACTTGGTCAGTGCCTGCAATTACATGACTGGGAACCAAAGCTTCAACAAAGAAAAACAAGCCTGGGAGAAAAATCAGTATTAACTGAGGAAAAGAATGATAAAATGCTTTAACGGAAATGACAAGTTGAAAGAGGAAAAACATATTAAAAAAACATGTTGGGAGAAGCAGAATGGAAGGCAATTACTTTTCCCCTCAGGTCTAGAGGAGAGTAGCAGAGTTACAAATACGCAGTGTTTCCTTCTCTACATATACAATTTTCCTCACAATCACTAAAACATTGGAAGAACAATTTGTCACCTGGAAACAATGCTGCTTTAAGAAACAATAATAATGAAACCAGTACCAGTGTGAACTAAAGTATATCTATACACAGAGCAGGTCTAACACAGCCTGCTTCAAGAAGCATAAAAGAAAAAGAGAAGAAAATACCGATAAAACTTTATCAGCTCACAGGAAGTGGGTATCCACTGTATGAATATACATTCTTTTGGCATTCTTTTGCCCACTCTCAAAAAACACTGGTCATCATGCACGAACCAACTAGCACTACAGTGAAGACTTGTATCAACATATGTGACATTTCATTACAGTCACAGGCTTAGAGAAATTGGCATGAGGCACAGAAGAGGAAGGTAAATACCCTGAGATTTCATTCTGTTCTTCTGCTGAAACATTTCTGTTCTCACCACTCAGAATTTCATTCTAAAAGCAACATGACAGAGACAGTGACTCAGCCTGGTTTATAGAAGCAACATTCAGAGTACTGAAGAGGCTTTTAAACACTGAACAGATTTCGGAGATGCTGATTAAAACTGCAGCAGATGTACAAACACTGTCAAATGACACAGGCATCTATAAATCAGAGGACTTGTGCTGAGGGTTGGCTACTGCAAAGCAACCACTTGCCCCAGGCATATGTGGGCACTTGAACTCTGAGTTCACACTGTCACTGGCACAGGGCAGGTCTCAAAACTGCTCCTGACAGTTCTCAGACAGTGCAACACGTGGACAAGAATATGTCCATGAGCACATACATGGGTCAAACAACAGCAAATATGCTTTGAGCATAAAGACAAATTCAGTCTTTCTACCACTACTTCTCTCTGACTGGCAGTTCAACTCCCACACTACACGGCATCAGTTCCAGCCTTCTCACTATTGCACACATGATTTTGTGCATAAGCTTCCCATGCTACACACTAATACGAGATAAAACTATTTTTACCATTATTCTGACTCAAAAGATGCTCCAAAAACTCACTGTCCCAGTTGTTAAAAGTCTTCTCGTAAGTTTCCATCCTCTTAGCAACATAATGCTGTATCTTAAGTAGATCTTTCACCCTGTTCCTGATAAATTTATAGACCACAAGTCTTCATTTTTTCTAATTATTTTTGCAGTCCATGCCTGACTGGACTTAACTTATTTTGAACACTGGGATCAGACATGCTGATGATTTCATAAAGTGTGATGTACACTCCCACAGATGAACTGGATATACTATGATTGGTGCATGCTAGGATAACTTTAAGGCTTTTCATAGAGAAGGGGGCTGCAAACCACACTGGGGTTACGCCCTAACAGGACAACTATGAGCCTACAAGTTCAAGAAGAAATTTTTAGTTTATTGTTCTTCCTTACATTCCACCATGGATGGCCAATCATCAAGAATGATTTTGTCATCAAAAAGTGCCATCACCATGCTCCTGTCTTTCAAGGCAAGATCACTTATGAAAATATTAAGGCAATCAGTGACAAAAGGCATCCCTGAGGACTTTCACAACCAGTACTGTTCCTTTTGCTGTCTCTAAGTCAATGACAAGAAGCAGTCCTGAACTGACAAGAGAATCAGGCTGGAGCAAAGTTCATTCATCCTGGATAATGTTTTCCCACAATAAGGTGAATTGGCACACACAGGACAGGACACTGCCAACTAGGGTTTGCTTCCTCCTTCAAAATTCTATTCACAGAGGAGGGGGTACAGGGAGAGGTGCTGTGCCATGCAGAAATATACATGTCATGCTCTGAGGTAGAAATCAAGTCCAACAAGGCATTACTGCTGCGGAAAAAAGGATGCAAGAACTCAGAGAAATCCCTAAAGACTGACAAATTAGTCTGGAAACACTTCTGGAAATGGACCAAAGATTTTCTATTCGAAATTCTATACAAGGCAAGACTGGAAGCGTAGCTGGAAGGCAGGGAACACTCCAGCCAACGTCTTTGCTCAGAATGCAAACACAGCAGCTGACAGGAACGTGGGGAGTGAAGTGTTTGTAACGAGCCAGAGCAAGGAGAGATAGAGCACAGGCCAAGCATGATGTTCTGCTTTCAAAAGACAAGTAACCTGGAGATCATAAGGATTACACCATCTCTAAGCTTACATTAAAGTGTGGAAATTTGCTCCTAGAAGGTCAAGAAAACCCCAACCGTTTTGAAAGTCTCACAACTTTGAAAATAATCATACCACCTGCTTAATGGCTTTTCTGGGTAATTACTAAAAAAATCTATGGAAGTGTCTTCTTGCAGCAAAGTTCTTACCTGTGATCAGAGTTTAATAGCAACAGGAGTGGTTACAAAAGAAAAATACTTTTAATTGAATTCATATAGTTTCAGAGAATATTAAAGGTTCTAATAAAGCGTTTATGCAAGTAGCTAGAATTGACTAAAAGCCTTACAAGTATCATAATTTGGCAACATTATTTATCCATCACCAGTTAAAAGCGCAGTATAGTCCACAATTTTACACATGGAAACTTGTAATAAACCCAGCAGTTCCTTTTGCACTGGTAACTACAAAAATACAGCTTCAAGATGGAACTTAAGTTCAGGTTTTTACTGAGGAGCATTTTATTTTCATGAAGTTACTAGGTGTGTTTTTTGGAAACACAAGAATGATAACTTTCAAGTATAATGTGTGTATTTGAAAGTGACCAACTCACTTGGAATTATTATGGTGAATGTTGCAAGCCCGAGCCATTAGCACCACAATCATTGGTCGAAAGGCCTTTCCCTTCCCGTCAAAGTAATAATCACACATTTCCTTAAGTTCTGCTGCAGAGACAAGTAATTCCTAAGAAAAGGACAAGAACATTTCAGCCTAGAAGTCACAAAGTCAATCCATTTAGTGTAAGTAAAACAGTATGCATGTATAAGGTTATTGCCTGCATTCATTCCACACAGAGTAAGATAAAGTTGTTTTTAAAATTACTGTAAGTAATGTGAAATTTAAATTATATATTCCAGCACTGCAAATTAGGAGAAAAAAATTCTGGTTCTATAACGTAAGAGAAATGCTCCTTTTGCCTTCAGTTTAAGTTTCAGACAGTTGAGCATGAACATAAATAACACTCTTTGAATAAATATCCTCCAAATTGATAGCTGCTGTTAAAAACATCACAAAATCCCAGAAGAGTCACCAAAATTCCTTACCTTTTTAATATCTTCATAGAGATTCTTCAAGTCTTTTCTACCAAGTTGAAAAGGGTCTTGGTATTTTTCATCACTAATTGTTTTACTGCAGCTGCACAAGTGGGATGCACTTGTATGATGAAACCTGATGAAAGTGTTTTTTAAGAGTAGTGTTGTTAAAAGCCAACTTGCCCTGACTCCCCAAACAAAAACATTTGAAAGCATTTCCTTCTTCTCTTCCCTCACACAACATTTAACCAAATGGCTAAAATATGTGAAAGCATCAAAACACTCTTTTCAGCCAGATACTAAGGTGCAGGGACAGCAGAGCTACGTACTGATGATCATAAACCTTTGGGAGCTGGCAAAGTGTACTTGGCAAACAGGATCACACACACACACTCTGCCCTTAACAGACTGCAGAGGTCTTCTGAGACACAGAACACACCATCTCTCCCAGTGTATTCCTTTTGAATACACTATGAATAGCATAGCCTACATTTGGAGATAAAGCCTTCATCTTCTGGCAACCCAAGTATTCTGTTACTTTCTTCCCTCTCTTGTAAACTCCTGGAAATTATTCCTGACTTAGATTTGAAATTTTTCCCTTTGTACACCTCACTACATTATAAATTAAATCAATAATTCCAAGTAGCGTGATGATGCTAGGGAAGTTCATCAGGAAAGGGTGAAAGCTCCACCTGGATGCATTAAGACGCATTTAACTTAAGTAATTTTTTTTTTGCTTGTTTCCTAGAGATGAAGTTTATTCTTCTGTTTCCTTTTCCAAAGTGAACCATATGTATTTTCTAGCAGCATTCTTGCTCTGCCCGTTACTCTCCAGGATAGAGGACTTGGATTCAGACTCAGCACTACAGTAGCAGTCTACACAGAATTATCCAAGTACTGGAGTGAATAACCTTATTTTCAAAGTTTACAGCTCACAGGTGTAACCACCCAGTTCACCCAATAGTGATGTCTTTACCCACTACACGACAATATGAATCTCCAACTTACCGCCAAAATGTATTACATATTTTTGGAAATGAGAAAGTTGAACTTCTTTGGGTAAAGTGACACATCTGCACAAAATAAAACCAGGAATAGTCTGTTAGAACTTTAAACTGACAGAAAACATTTGACTACAAAAGATGTATCTGTTCATCAGCATTACTCTATTTCTCCATTTTAACAACGCAGCAGCAAAGGGAGTCTCATAATCCCCTCCCATATCACGTGAGAAATGAGTGCCAAGAGGCACATTAAACTGACTCCTCTGCTCAGGAGCACTGGACTTTCTCCCCTTGCAGACCCAGCCCAGGAGCCTTATCAGTTAAATTACCTAAGCTACTCTAATGAAACCTTGCTTTTGCACTCACGCAAGGTGCAATTTTCAAACGTTCCCTGTCTGGCAGATAAATTTGGACTGCACCAGTCAAAACACAGAGAAAAGGACAAGAGCTGTTCAGTAAGTACACTAATAGAAGAACATGTCGTGGAGTAGTATCAATTCAGCTTGCTGCTTATGGTAATTTACACCTGCCCACGTTCCCTGCTAGATGTCCAAACCTAACTTCCAAACCTAGCAATGTCTCCCCTGATCTCTCCCTGTAGACAGCGCCCAGGAGCCTGGGGGAAGACACAGTCCCATGTACACGATTCCAGCAGATACAGGCTGAGAAAGGAAGTACAGCTTTTGCGCTGCTCCTGGGAGCACACCAGAAGTACCGAGCCCTGCCCAATGCTGGGCTGAGCCAGCCTAAAATCACTGCAATCCACGTGTTCACCAAACTGCCTCTGGAAAAACTCACATAGAAGCGCTCAAGGAGGCCTGCTCCTCGTGCCACAGTGTCTGCTCATATGCAGGTTTCTCTTCTTGGAAAGTGGCCGAGAAACGAAAGCATTGTAATGGCTCAAGGGCACCCTTCCATCCTCCTTGCACACACAAGGCCATGCAAGGAGACCAGAGAAGGCAAGAAATCCTAACTTATCACAGATCTGGAACTCACTGCTGTCTGATTTCAGTGCTCAGCCCTATGGCTGAGACCTTCATAAGTTGCTCTCCTGTACTTCTCGCCGAGTTCTGTTATTAAAAATAGCTGATCTCTTCCTACTCTTCCTTCAGTGAGGGCACATAGAACCCTTACGTTGCTGCTCAACCCAGCAGGAGTGGCTCGTGCAGGATGCTGGACACACCCGTCAGAGCATCTTCGCGCCGCTCCGGACGGCCAGGCACTTTACCGTGGGTCAGAACTGCAGCCTGGCCTTGGGAAGAAGCTGTAAGCGAAGGCAGTCAGAGAACTGCCCCCATTACGACTCACAACGCTAATACACACTAACGCGTTCACAATCTCACACTAATGAGAACCGCTTTCCCTGCTCCCACCTAGGGAAGGCTCCGAGAGGCTCACACACCAACCAATGCGGAAACTCTCTAAGCCTTATTTAACCTTGCACCGAGCACGCTCCTGCCCCCAGGAAGGACCCCCCGGCAGGGACCCGCCCTCGGGCCGTAGCGCTTCCCGGGCGGGAGGCTGCGGAATGCCGAATCCACAGCAGCTGACAGGAACGTGGCCGCCCCCTGCGCCCGGCCCGGCGCCCCCCGCCCCATTCATTCCGTGACCTCCCGGCGCCCGCCGCACTCACCACCGCGCTGGGGGCCGGCGGGGCGCGGGGGCCGGGGCTCGGCACGCAG
>WBMZ01011607.1:0-13376 GCA_013400975.1 Atrichornis clamosus | reverse complement strand
CTGCCCCTGTCCCATGGCACATCCCTGTCCCTGTCCCAGGGCACATCCCTGTCCCTGTCCCCAGGACACATCCCTGTCCCAGGGCACATCCCTGTCCCTGTCCCCCGGACACATCCCTGTTCCTGCTCCTGCCCTTGCCCTGCCCCGGTGCTGATGGCCCATGGGCAGGAATGGCCCCGGGGCTGGGGGGAACCAGGGACTCCTGCAGGTGCCCAGGGCTGGGAATCCCCTCCAAGCCCAGCCCCGTGGGAAGGGCCACCCTTTCCTGGCTGATCCAGCTCCCTGGGCCCTGTTCGGACGTGGGCTTGGTGCTTCATGTTGTGTCCCCTCCATGTGCTCCAGGAACAGCTCCCAGATGAAGAGGCGCCCGACCTCCGCCGTGGGCTACAAGAGGCCCATCAGCCAATACGCCCGCGTGGCCATGGCCAGGAGATCCCACCCCCGCTTCCGGGTACGCGAGGGGACACGGGTGTGCCAGGGGGCCGGACGTCAGCGGATAAATGGGATGGATGGAGGGAGGGATGGATGGAGGGAGGGATGGATGGAGGGAGGGATGCATGGAGAGATGGATGGATGGAGGAATGGAGGGAGGGATGGATGGAGGTGGGTGGGTGGATGGAGGGAGGGATGGACGGAGAGATGGATGGAAAGATGGATGGAGAGATGGATGGATGGAGGTGGGTGGGTAGATGGATGGAGGGATGGATGGATGGATGGATGAGCGGATGGATGGATGGATGAGTGGATGAGTGGATGGATGGATGGATGGTGAAGGTGGATGGGTGAATGGATGTGTGGTTGGATGAAAGGATGGGTGGAGGTGGATGTGTGGGTGGATAGACGGAAGTGAGTGTATAGGTAGAGGTGGATGGATGAAGGTGGATGGTGAACAGATGGATGGGTGGGTGGGTGGATGGATGAACACTGGGAGAGAACATGGAGTAAACAAGCTCACAAGAGGATCTCGGATATGCCAATTCAAGCTCCCAGCATTACCCTCCCAGCTCTGGTCCTGGACTTGCTGGCTCCCTGGCTCCAGCAGCTCCTGCCCTTGGAAAGGACAGGGCCTCTCAGCTGGGAGAGTGGGGCAGAGCCCAGTGTGGAGCTCTCCCTGTGCCACGGCAGCCAGAGAAGGGCCCCGCTCCCGGCGTGCCAGCAGCTCCCCCGGCAGCGTGGATCACCGGGAGCCATGTTTGCCCCGCGGTGACTCCGGTGTTGGTTGTCCCTGTGCCCTGCCCAGGCTGAGAACATCATGTTCCTGGAGCTGGACCTGTCTCCTCCGGCCATCTTCGAGTTCGAGCGCAGCAGGGACCCGGCAGAGCAGGACCCGCGGGCGCTGCACCTGGAGAGGCTGATGCACCTGGACAGTCTCCTGGAGCGGCCGGCGGCCTCCCGCGTGCGCAAGTCCCGCTCCTGGTCAGTGGCGGGGGGGACACGGGGGGCTGTGGCAGGGCTGGGATGTTCTGTGGGGGCCAAGCGGGAGCTTGGGGCAGGCAGAGGAGTCACAGGGAACTGGAAAGGCCTCGTTCCTGTGGGGCTGGCCCTGCCCTGAGTTGCTGGGTGTGGTCAGAGTTTGAAATGCTGCTGACATTGTGATGTCGAACAGCATCGTGTGGAGCTCCATGCAGGAGGGACAGGGAGCTGCCGGAGAGAGCCCAGAGGAGCCACGGAGCTGCTCCCAGGGCTGGAGCCCCTCTGCTCTGGCGCCCGGCTGGGACAGCTGGGGGGGCTCACCTGGAGAGGAGAAGGATCCAGGGAGAGCTCAGAGCCCCTTCCAGGCCCTAAAGGGGCTCCAGGAGAGCTGGAGAGGGACTTGGGATAAGGGCTGGAGGGACAGGACACAGGGAATGGCTTCCCACTGCCAGGGGGCAGGGTTGGATGGGATATTGGGAAGGAATTGTTCCCTGGGAGGGTGGGCAGGCCCTGGCACAGGGTGCCCAGAGCAGCTGTGGCTGCCCCTGGATCCCTGGCAGTGTCTAAGGCTGGGTTGGATGGGGCTCGGAGCGACCTGGAATAGGGGAAGGTGTCCCTGCCCATGGCAGGGGTGGGACTGGATGAGCTTTAAGGTCCATTCCAACCCAAACCACTCCATGATTCCATGATATCCCTGTATCCCAGACACAAGGTATCCTCCCACCCAGCAAGGGGAGCCCTTTGGTGCTGCCTGCACAGACTGGGAAAACAGCTGGATTTTGGGGAGGGCAGGAGGCCGGGGCAGGGAAGCAGACCCAGAGCTTCTCTGTGTCCCCAGGTGCCAGACGCCGCGGTCGCTGCCGTCCTCCACCACCCACGTGTCCCTCACCTCCAGCTCCCCGAGTGCTGCCCCGCTGCCGGCTCAGGAGTGACGGCCTGGAGTGGAGGCCTTGTCCTGGACTGAGCCCCCTGAGGGCCGAGGGGGCCCCAGCTCGTCCTTGTCCTCAGCTACTTTGTGTGTGTTTGTGCGAGGCACGAACGGCCCCGCGCCAGGGCAGCTGCCCCTCCCTCCCTTCCTCCCTCCCTCTGCCCCCCCGATCCGGATCTGTCACTTTATTTATTTAACCTATTTATTTATGGAGTGGTTGCCGTGCGGAGGCAGGATTTGTGCTCGGACTGATGGACATCCAGGCTGGCAGTGGGCACTGTGCTGACCACCCTGCGTTCGCCCAGCTCCCAGCCCTCCCCACACTGCCCGGCACAGGGCTGGGCACGGGGACCCTGCCGGGACACTGCTCCATCCAGGCAGGGGGGGCACGGGCCCCTCTCCAGGGGCTTTGGCGGAAGCTGAGGCTGCTCTGGACTCTGGTGCTGGCTTTGCTTTGCTGGATCCTGGGGAATTTGGAGGTTTCTGCGTGGATTTGGAGACTTTTGGTGGCAGCGCCTTGTCAGAGTGCCCCCGCAGGACCCCCAGCCTGCATCGGCTCTGGTGGCAGCAGGGATACCTCCCTGACTTTGGGAATGGCTGCCACTCCAGGAGCACCAGCTCCATCCACAGGGCTTGCAGAGTCACCAGACCAAGTCACCCAAAGCCCAGGGCTTTGCCCACCTGTGCCACACTCTGGAGACCCTCTGGAGACAGCTCCGGCCGAGGCTCCCGACGCCCGGCTCGCTCCCATCCCTGGCCGTGGGTGTGGAACTCCTGACAGCAGCAACAAGAGGTGAAAGCCTCCATCCCCTTCCAGCCACTCCTCCCAAAGACACAGCCCGGGAGCAGCGCTGCCTATGGAACACGGGGCGAGAGTGGCTCCATCCTGCAGCCAGAGGCAGCGGAAATGTGGGACAAGGTGGTGACACCCAGGGCAGTGATGTCGTCGCTGTCCTCCGGGCTGGGCAGGGGCACCTGGAGGTCACCTCTGTCACCTCCCAGTTGGGAGAAATTTCCTGGTGGGTCGTGGAGGGTTGGATGTGAAATGGTGATGGGTAAGAGGGGGAAGCCACGAGGACCCTGGGGATTGAATCCTGTCCCAGCAGCCACAGGCTGCTCGGTGTTCCTGCGGGATGAGGCTTTCGGATGGAGGGAAGGTGGTGAAGCCCCGTCCTGGCAGTGCCAGGCCAGCAGCTGTGGTGTCTCTGGGATGGTGGAGGTGGGGACATCCCTTGGTTTGACAAGATCCTCATGGATATGAGGGAGTGACCCTCTGGCTCACCTGGGAGGAGAGGGGTCGGCAAAGGGCTGGACAGGGAGGGCAGCTCCTGGGAGGGCAGGTCAGAGAGGACTGCAGGTGGGGAATGTCCTCTGGCAACAAAGAGAATTCCTTCAGAGAATGGATGAGGTCGGAAAGGACCCCTGGAGCTCATCCAGTCCCCTGGAGCACGTTACTCAGGGTTGTGTCCAGATGGTTTTGGAATATCCCCAGGGAAGGAGGCTCCAGGACCATTCTGGGCAGCTTGTTCTCCACTGTTGGATTGGTCCCTGCTCCCCTCGCTGGCTCCTGCACCCAGGCCGGGGGTGAGGGAGGGAGCAGGCCCAGGCACGGAGGGGACGGAAGCAGGAGCTGTGCCGAGCGCAGAGCCAGGCAGCCCCCAGCAGCCGTGTCCCATCCACACGTGGCCGTGCTGGGACATCCCCTGCCCTTCCCACCTGTCCCCTGGCACATCCCTGCTCTGCCACAGGAGTCTTCCCCCGTCCCCTCTGACATTGTCCTGCCTCCAGCTCTCGATCGCTGCCCTCTGCCACCACCTCCCCTTCCATCTGTGCCACATAAACTCCTTCTGCCCCTCCAAAACCTTGTCCCCTTCTCCTTCTGCCCCTCCAAAACCTTGTCCCCTTCTCCCCCTGCCCAGCACCCGGCTTGGAGGTGATTTGGGAAGCTGTGGGTTGCTCCCAGGACTGAGCTCCCTCCCTCTGGAAGCAGCCAGGTCTGGGCTGTGCTCAGCCAGGGGAGGAGGGAGCAGGGGGAAGGTGTTTGAGGAGTGAGAGATGGGTCCCTTCCATGGTGTGGGGTGAGGTCTGTCCACAGGGACCCCCAGCAGCCAGGGGTGTCCATGGGCATCCCCCAGAGCGAGCTGGCCCTGTGAAACCACCCCCATCCCTGGAAGTGTTTGCCCCATCCCTGGAAGTGTCCAAGGCCAGGTTGGACAGGGCTTGGAGCAACCTGGGATAGTGGAAGATGTCTCTGCCCATGGCAGGGGGTGGAACTGGATGAGCTTTAAAGTCCCTTCGAGCCAAAGCCAGTCTGTGATTCCATGATTCCATGAAACACAGTGGTTGGGAAAGCTGGTTCTTTATTTAATTTCCCAGAAAGTCGGAGGTCAGGGAGTCGGGGTCAGGAAGCACAGTCTCAGAATGGGGAGAAGCTTGGGGGACCTGCAGGAATAGATTTCCCTCCCTCCCTTATTTCCTAACTGGGGTCCCAGTTCCCCCCAGTGGATCAGCAGCTCGTGGAGCCCCAGTGATGAACCAGTGGCCGTCTCTTGCCTCCGATCTCGACCCAGGGTGTGGGAAACAACTCAGGAGCTGAGGGTGCCCTCATCCCCCGGCTTGTCCCGGGCCATGGAGCATCCCGGGAAGGGTGGGTGTGCCCCAGGCCGCTCTCCCACAGCATCCATCGGTCCTCCCTCAGGCGAAGGAAGGGCCCGGGCCCAGCTCCAGCTCCAGCAGGACTGTGGTCACGGTGGGACCACCTGGAAGCCCTCCCAGCAGAGCCCCCCCCGTGCAGGGGATGGGATGAGGCATTTCCAGCATCCAAGTGCCGCTTGTACCGCGAGGGTCCGGGAGCCGCGGGAGCCCTCCCTGCACATCTGGTACTGCCGAGGAGCTCCCCCGGCACGGACTGGGAGGGGGGAGCCCTCGGGGCCGGGCTGTCCCCTGTCCCGGGTGTGTCTGTACCTTCGGTGTCCGTGTGTCCGTGCGCGTGTCCCGCGGGGGTGTGAGTGTGGCCGGGGGCCGCTCGGGGACAGGGGCTGGGCAGGGCACGGCCCGGGGGGCGGGGCTGGGCTGGGGCTTCCTTTCGTCGTTGTTGAACTGTTCTTTTGGGTTCCAGGTTTGGCCGTTTTTCCGCGAGGGGGTGGGTGCGGGTCTGTTCCGGGTTCATGGACAAGGTGAGGGCCTCGATTAGGACCAAATTTTCGTGCCTGTTGCTCTGGTGATTTATTTAGAAATCAAAAGTTTACTGTCTGGTGGCCCATCCTTGTCACTCTATACATAGGAATATACAGGACATATTATAAATATATATATATTATACATAGTGTGTGGAGAGGGGCCGTTCCTGCCGCGCTCCGGCGGGGATGGACACTCCTCACTGTGCTGTAATGTAGCCTCACCCCGTGCTGGGAGCGACCAGGGAGCGCCAGCGCCTTCCAGAATGGCAGCGACACAATAAAGGAATGAGCATCACTGCCAGGGCCTCCGCAGCCTCCTTGTCCCACCGCCGGCTCCTCAGCACTGCAGCCCCGCGTGGAAGGGGTGGAGCTGGGATCGGCCTCGGGTGAGGATTTGGGATGCGGGCACGGCTCGCCGGGACCCCTCCACGTGTTTGTGTTCCACGGGAGGTGCAGCGTTTGTACCAGCCCAGCCGATTCCAGCCAGGGACACGGGCACTGGGAAGGGCCCCGGCACAGCCTGGGTATAGCAGAGCCACGGCTGTGCTGGGAGCTGGAAAAGGGGGCTGGAAAAGGGGGGCCTGGCCAGGAGAACCCCCAGGGCTCTTGCACAGGAAGGAGGGAAGAGCCTGGGGGTAAAAGCAAGAAATAAGATTAAATAGGGACAGTTACAGCCCACGGGGACAAGCAAGGAAGGAGCCATGGACATCCAGCTGAGTCCCAGCTGCTCCCGGGACAGGAGTTTGTGTGGCCTCGCTGTCTTGGGAGCAGCAGCTTGGAGCGCGAACGAGCCTGATCATCTCCCAAGGGCTGCTGCGTTTTTCCCATGCTGCTGGAAATGGGGACATTCCCATGGCTTAGGCATTTAAGCAGCTCCAAGAAAACACTGCAAAGGCATGGAATTGGGTTGGATTGGGAAGGATCTTAAAGCCCATCCCATTCCATCCCCTGCCATGTGCAGGGACATTTTCCACTATCCCAGGTTGCTCCAAGCCCTGTCCAACCTGGCCTTGGACGCTTCCAAGGATGGGGCAGCCACAGCTTCTCTGAGAAATCCATTCCAGGGCCTCACCACCCTCACAGGGAACAATTCCTTCCCACTATCCCATCTAACCCTGCCCTCTGGCAGGTTAATTCCTGGCTCCAAGGTTGTCCATCGTCCACGGCAGAGGGATTTAACAGCCCTGTGGATGTGGCACTTGGGAGCACGGGGCAGTGGTGGCCTTGGCACTGCTGGGGGAATGGTTCGATTCGATGGGCTCCGAGGGCTTTTCCAGCCCAAACGACTCCATGTCTCTGTGATTCCAAGCACGCAGGGATTTGTTCTGTTCCCGTCTTCACTGAAAAGGTCACTTGTGATCAGGTGAGTCACAAGAAATGCCACCGAAAGGGGCTGAGGCTGAAATAAGGAAATGAAAGATGAAAGGTCTCTCATAGACCTGGATGTTCCCACATCAGCCAGGTCGGATTTGACTCATCCAGAGGGAATTTGGTCAAGTGACCTCGGAGCTGCAGGGGAGGGGTTTGAGATCTTGCAGAGAAGAGGCCAAGTGTCCAAACAGGAACAGGATAAACAAGGAGTGTCTTTAAAATGGGGAGAGGGGAAATGTTGGCTTTGGCAAAGCTCGGGGTACATCCCACGGGAATTGAGGGTGATCTCGAGCAGGTGAAAATGCTCCGGTCACCAACATTCCTCTTTCCTTGCAAATTCCACAGCATCTGGGTCAGGCTGGGGCCGTTGGGTTCTGGTGCCCCAGCAGAGCTCAGCTGCTGGATTGGGATAATGGCCAGGAGAGCTCCTGTGCCTTTGTGTCCCAGCTGTCCCCCACACCGCCCATGGCAGGAGCACCCGGCGCGCGCCTGGGTGGCCTCGGCTCCTCAGCCATGAGTACTGACGGCCCAAGTTCCTGACATTTGCAAGGCAGGGAATGCCCAGGGGGATCGGGGCCTGCAGCCTCGCCTGGGTTGGTTTGTGGTGTTTGCTCCTTCACTGGCTTCTCCCAAACTCCTGCTGCAGATCCAGTCATGGGGACATTCCCTGGATGCAGCACCGAGGGGAATCTCACCTCACATCCAAGATCTCTTTGTCTCCCTGGAAGAATCCCTTTGTAGTCCTGCAGCACTGCACGGAACACCACAGTTCTTAGGAGAATATTGAACCAGGCTATAGAAATATGATTGGAAGGGTTATGTCCCATCTGCTGACAGTTCAGAAGAATTTACATTTTTATTATTTATTTATTATTTTATTTATTATTTTTATTTTTTCATTGAAATCTAGAACATTTAGGTTAAATTCACTATAAAAGTTTGGGTTTCTTTTTTAGTACTTTTTTTCTTTTTTAGGACTTTTTCTGTCATAAATCTAAAATTTACACTTGAGGCCCTGGCACAGGGTGCCCAGAGCAGCTGTGGCTGCCCCATCCCTGGAAGTCCCTTCCAGCCAAAGCCAGTCTGTGATTCCATGCCCATCCAAGGCCAGGTTGGATGGGGCTTGGTTTAGGCTGGATCTCAGGGAAAGGTTCTTCCCCCAGAGGGTGTCAGGCACTGACCAGGGAATGGGCACGGCCCCAAGGCTGCCAGAGCTCCAGGGGCATTGGGACAAGGCTCTCAGGGACAGGGGGGGCTTGGTGGGCTGTCTGTGCAGGGACAGGAGCTGGACTCCATGATCCCTGTGGGTCCCTTCCCACTCAGGATATCCCAGGATTCCACGATTCCTGTTGCTAAAGCAGTGCTAAATTTTGTCATCTCTGTAAAGTGCTTTGGGATTTATTTGTTACAAAGAATTCCCAAAGGGCCGAATGTTCTCACTCCTGATTTCAAAGCACGAAGGGAACCACAGCCACCAGGAATGTTCCGTGTGGACTTCCCGAGGCAGAAGCTGTGTGGGAAGCCTTTGGTGCAGAGAGGGTTTGGGGCTTATTTTGGGTTTTTTCGCTGTTCCCTGACACTCTGAGGACACCCTGTGGACTTCCCCCTGTACTACGGTAGCTGTGCAGACCCAGTAATTCCATTCTTTTCCTCCCCAATGGCTCTTCTACTTCTGTCCCTACATTTTTCTCTACTGACTTTTCCTTCAGGCTGTACCTCAGCCTTTAATGGCTTTCATCACGTCACTGCTGTGGCTGCCCTATCCCTGGGGGTGTCCAAGGCCAGGCTGGACAGGGCTTGGAGCAGCCTGGGATACTGGAAGGTGTCCCTGTCCGTGGCACGGGGTGGAACGGGATGGGCTTTAAGGTCCATTCCCACCCAAACCATTCCAGGGTTCTGGGATTCTCTGAAATGAACAGTCAGTGCTGTGCCAAGGGGAGATTAACGCTAAACCTCGGGTGAAAGCTTAGGTTGAATTTTATTGGGAATATTTTCCCAAATGGCAGCAGCAGCAGAAGAGTCAGTCTCAGAGATCTGATCATCCCCTTCAGCTCAGCTGCAGAGCCAGACCCGACAGGGGTTAAAGGAAAGGTGAGACTGGAGAGGCACATCCTGACAGCTCCATGGGAAATGAGGCTCACCCACTGCCAAGGAACTTTGTGTGGAATGAGGGAAGCCTCTGAAGGAACAGCAAACCTGTGAGCATGGAAAAAGAAAGAAATGTTCCTCCCAGGTACAGCCCCAGTTCTGCCAGGGGTTGGTGAAGATCTCCAAGTACTCCAGACCCAGCAGGGCTTCCAAGTGTTGGGTGCAATAAATTGAATGGAGGCCTCTGGGGTGGATATTTCTCAGGGAATCATAAAATCATGGAGCCATGGAATCGTTTGGGTTGGAAGGGACTCTAAAGCTCATCCAGCCCCACCCCTGCCATGGGCAGGGACACCTTCCCCGATCCCAGGGTGTTCCAAGCCCCATCCAACCTGGCCTTGGACACTTCCAGGGATCCAGGGGCAGCTACAGCTTCTCTGGGCACCCTGTGCCAGGGCCTCATCACCCTCATAGGGAGGAATTTTCTCCTAATATCTCAATTATTTACTATCTAATTCCAGCCCCCGTGGCTAGGTGTCCACTGGAATGTTTCCTGCTTGGAAAAGCACTGGCACCCCACTGTGAGCTGCAGGGAGAAGGAGCTGAGCCAGGAGTGAGGAGCTGAGCTGAGCCGAGCAGCCTGGCAGCTCCTGATCCCTGCCCATCCCAGTCCCGAGGGATTAGTCACACTGCTCCACGTGGGAAAAGCAGTCCATGGACTTCCCCTTCCCCTGGGAAACCCATGGAGCCAGGCCCTGAAGGCTGCCCTTCCTCTCCCTATGCATGGCAAGGGTGGACAGGAAAACTCCAGCACCAGCAGACAGGTCCCGAAATCCAGCTGTAGGGAATGTCCCAGCAGAAATTCCCACCTGGTGCTCAGTGCATCACTTCCCAGGGAAAGGGAAATGGAGTCTGCATCCTCTTGTGGCAATGGAGCAGGGTGAGCTCACCGTTTGGTATCGTGCCTGACATCTCTGGGCAGGAGGGAAAGGCCGGAGCCGCTCCCGGTGCTCCCTGAGCTCCAGGGGCTGATGGCACCTCGTGGCACAGGTGAGGTCCCAGCTCTCCGAGACATTCCTGGGAATGTCTCACCCCGGAGTGGTGGGACCCACCCCCCTGCCAGTGCGGGTCGTGGGAGCTCACTGGAGTCATCCCATTCCACACCCTGTTCCAGCTCCCCTTGTGCTGGGATCAGCTTTGTCTGCAGCTGTTCCTCCTTCCCTGGCTTCAGAGCCCCTGTGCTCCTTCCATGAGCCTTTTCCTATTCCCCTGTGTTCCTCCCCTGAGCCTTCTCCCATCCCCTGCTGCTCCTTCCCTGAGCCTTCTCCCATTCCCTTGTGCTCCTCCCCTGAGCCCCTTCCCACCTCCTTGTGCTCCTTCCCTGAGTCTTCTCCCATCACTGGGATGCATTGATTGGTCCCATCCCTAAGTGCAGGTCTGAGTCATGATTTCCAACAAACCTGGAACAACGTCTGCAGCAGCAAAATCCCAGGGTGAATCCAGAATAGCAGTTAGACTATTTGAGGGAAGAAATTGGAATTTGTCTTATTGACCCAGACCGAGGATGTCCCCACACATCTGTGGTCAGTGTAGGGAGGGCACTGTGTTAATCTGTTGCCTTTCCCGATGGAAATCATCAATCCCAATCCTTAGTTAAGTCGCAGTCAATTCCATGGCTTTTGTGAAGATCCTTGACACTGGAATAGCCAAACCACAGGATGCTGTACCACCTCCACGCTGGAGGGAAGATAAATCCCCATGGAGGGAGCAGATATCCTCAGGCTGTCACTGGCAAACAGCCTCAACTGAGGGAATTGTCCTTTTGTCATTTATTGTCATTTGTTGTAGTCTCACAATGTTTAATTTATTGTCAATTATTTATGTGTGGCTTGTCCACACCCCACTGACCTGTCAGAGGTACCTCCACTGGCACCAAGTGCCACCTTCCAGTGTTCTCCAGCTGTGTCCTGGAATTGGGGCCTTCCCTGTGTTTCCTTTGCTTTCTCCCTCACGTTCCTACTCCTCCTGTGCTCTGGTTGTGTCACCACTCAGCCTCTGGATTTCCAGACAGGGCAGCTCAGCCTCCCTAAGGCCAGAGTCAATCGCAGAAACCTGGAATGAGAGAATTGATCTGATATTAGAGATCTAATTTATTCCATATTAAATACCAGATTTAATAACACAACTGCTGGGGGGTGTGCAGAGATCCTGAGCTGAATCTGCACCAGGCTGTGCTTGGATTCCCTGGGGAAAAGGCTCTGCCTGACCGAAGAAGCCCTGCTGGACGTCCTGCCCAGGGATGAGTGGAGTCAGGGACACAATGCCCTGCTCTGCTCCGAGCCTCCATGTCCCGCTCCCCCTCCAGGCTGCCTTCATTGAGTGGCACAAAGATTTGGGTTCCTGGTTTCTGTCTCACTGTCAGAACTTTTAATAGGTAAGGTAAAGCTGTGGCCCCACAGCCTCTCACCATGGCCAGGCCACCTGTGCACGGCTCCAGCCCAGCATTCCGACATTTGCATGGGATTGTTCCAGGCTGGAAGGATCAGCCTGGACCAGCTCCCTGCCTGCTTTGCATCGGAGTTTGGAAAAGGGATTGAAACAGAGCTGCTGCATCCAGCTGGGAGAGCTGGGGGTGTTCTCTGGGAGAAGAGACCTCAGAGCCCCTTCCAGTGCCTAAACGGGCTCCAGGAGAGCTGGAGAGGGACTTGGGACAAGGGATGGAGGGACAGGACACAGGGAATGGCTTCCCACTGCCAGCGGGCAGGGTTGGATGGGATATGGGGAAGGAATTGTTCCCTGGGAGGGGGGGGAGGCCCTGGCACAGGGTGCCCAGAGCAGCTGTGGCTGCCCCTGGATCCCTGGGAGCGTCCAAGGCCAGGCTGGACGGGGCTTGGAGCAGCCTGGGATAGTGGGAGGTGTCCCTGCCCATGGCAGGGGTGGGATGGGATGGGCGTTAGAGTCCCTTCCCATCCAAACCATTCCAGTCTATGATTCTATGATTTTTTAAAAATTCCCTCAATCCTCTCTAAATTCATCATTTTTGCAGCTCTCAGCGTGGCAGAAAGTGCGATGGCTGAAGCAGAAATTGCAGCTGTTTCGGGATATTTCGGAGTGGGTGGCCCAGGCAGCAGTGGCTCGCTGGGGTCACGCTCCTCTGGCCTCATTTTGTCTCCTGAAGCTGCACAGGAGGAAATGAAGCCCAGTTCACTGGATCAGCTCATCCTTGAGGGAGAAGGAAGGGCTGTACCATGACAGCTGTTCCAGCACTGTCCCACCTTGTGGGGAACCGGGGGGCTCTGAGGCAGGGGCTGTGCAGGGCTGGAGCGAGGGGGAATCGGGACAGGGCAGCGGGGGACAGCGCTGGTGGTGATTACAATGTGAGGAGCTCTCTGAACACAGAGTCTGGTTCCGAAAGGAGACACTGTTTGTTCTGCACAGGGCACAAGGTGCAGGTTTCCACAAACCCAGCACATCAAGGAGCCAAAATTGCAACATTTGTACAGTAATATTATGATAATCCCACCCGTGTAATCCAGAGCTGCCACCTGCCTAATGTAAATTTATTTAGGGCGTGCAATCTCTTGCAATATTTGTTTCTGTGCCCGCCAGGGTTCATTCGGGGGGCTCTGGGATGCCTTGGGGAGGTGCCCCCCGTTCCATTTTAAACAAAGTTCACCACAGGACTGCTTCCCAAGCAAAGAGTGTCTGCTGCTCTGGGCCACAGCTTGTGAACAAGTCACATCCACGCTTCCATTTACATCCTGTGGCCCCAGCCAGGTGAAAAGGGACACGGCAGGTGACACAGCAGGAGCCGACACTCAACAGGAAGACCCCCGACTACGCGATTAAAGCCCAGATGGCCCTTTGTTCAGGCTCCCTCCTTTGAGGCCGTGAGGGCTGCTTCAGCCGTCAGTGAAGACCCTGTTCACAACCCCCTTCTCATTCTCCGTGACTCCCTGGGCGAAATGTTCGCTATTTCTGACTCTTGAGACGTCACCATCGGTGTCACTGCCGAGGTGGTGGACACCGGGCGGTGAGAGGGCGGCTGTGAGGGAGCTGCCGCCATCTTTCCCCCCTCAGGCACCGCGTGCAGCGCGGGCTGAGGGAACGGCCGGCGACCGCGGAGGAGGGAGCGGAGGCTGCTGGTGGCACTTGGCGGCGGCGGGCGAGGGGAGCTGTTGGCGGTGACAGCCGGGCCGCTGTCGCAGGGGAGGACACATCGCCGCCATGGCAAGGAGGACGCGCCACTCTCAAGAGCCCCCGCCGCCATCTTTGCTTGCTCCCCAGCGCCGCCGCCATCTTTGCTTGCTCCCCAACGCCGCCGCCATCTTTGCTTGCCCCTCGGAGAGGCGGGAACTCGGCGGGGGGGGCGGGGGGCGTGGCCCCCGCGCCGCGGC